>JBBPBX010110160.1:0-10911 GCA_038048925.1 Garcialebias charrua | reverse complement strand
TTTAAATTATATTATTATTATTACATCTTCTGACTAACTCCCAGCTTCCTCGACTGCTTTTGGAGATTTAAAAACATGTAATCAGTCAGATTACAGTGCTCAGTGGAACAACTTGTTTGTATTTGGATCCAATCTCAGCTCCTCACTGCTTCCCTCATGTTTGAGCTGTAGCGGTGGTGTCTTCCCACGTCTCACAAACATCTAGGATGGACCAGGGGTTCCCTCATCATCACCAACACCTGCCGTGTCCTGTGCAGTGAAAGAAAACATCTCTTATTAAGGCCTGCTACAAACAGTGATTTAACAGGTTTGACTTCAGCTCAACTTTTGTAAACAAACTTGAATTAAAATAACTTTTGTTTCTAAATCTGCTCTAAATCTCCTGCCTCCTTGTTTGAAACTGAACTGTCAGGTGGCTTTGACTCAAACAGTGGGGCTTCTGGCTCTTCCTCATGGACTGTAAACACTCAGCCCTAACTGTGACTTCTCCTGCCTCCTTGTTGAAACTAACATTTGTGTTAATAAGAAAACATTGTACAGACAAAACACGTTTACTCAACAGATTAGCGAGGCTAACTATGTTAGCTGTGTTAGCCTACATGAGGCAGTTTGGTGAACTGAAAACAAATACCGACTTACCTTCATATTTATTTATGTAGTTGGACACAAAGCTTAAATCCTTTATCCCTCTTAGATGTGGGCGCTTTAGAGAAGGTCTGAATTATTCTGTAGACATTATTAACAGTGACTGTCGGCAAGTCCTGCAGAGATCTCGTGAAGAACGCCATCGCTAACACCGTGTTGACTGCAAACCGGAAGTGCGTCTTACGGGTGAAGAATGCGGAAGTGCTGAAACGGAAGTCCGTGGCATATAGCCTATCGCCATAAAACAAAACAACAAGAAGAAGGTGGGGGGGTTCATTACATATCTATGGCTCATTAGTTCCCATCCGTACTGATGCCACAAAGCTGTGAGTGCTTGTTAGACACTATTCAACACTAGAATGACTATAGCGCATTAATAGACTTGTTATTTTGGTTATGACGGGTGTACAATAATTTCCCTCAAAATACGATAATTTTATGTCTCTAGTACGATTAATCCTACATTTCTCACCTGGCAACACTGATCATTAGTTGGATGCAGTATTTTTTATTTTTGTACGTTTTTCATTTGTTACTTTTCCTATTAAACTTTTTTTTCTCAAGTGGAGTCCTTGAACATTAAATTTCCTAAACATATTTTACAATGTTAAGTGTGTATAGTGTTTGTTTAAATCCATACTGAAAGGTTAAAAAAAATTCCATTTGCATTTGACCTTTAATGAATCCTAAGAAAAGATTACCAGAATCTGCTCAACTGTTATTACGTTACAATTTTTTTGATTCTAGGATGAAGTCAGATAAAAACAGTCAAAAATTCAGAAAGGACAGTTTTCAGTTTTCCCCTGAGAGATTCAGCTGAAAGACCTGGTGCACATTTTATTTGAACCTGCAGAGATTTTAACAGCTGCTAAACAAGTAAACTAGTAAACAATCCTTGTGCTCTTTAATGTGGTGCTTTTTCAGATGTTTATTAAGTTCAATGTATTGTAGGTCGCAACAGAGCTTTCTTCTCTGGTACAGCAGCTCTGCAGACATTGTACGTTGCTGTCTTGTGGAGTTTAGTGTAAATACTTACTTAAATACACACAGCGGACATGTTAAGATGAAAAGTTGGTTAGCGGTACATGTAAATGTTAGCTGTTAGCTCCGTGTTTTAACGGGTGCTATTTTGCAAAAATAGCTTATGAACTACAGGACTGATTTTGATGAAACTTACAGAAAGTAATCACTGGATGGATATTTACAACGTATTAGCTGTAGGAGATGTTTGAGCTAAAATTCGATTTATTTACAATTTATTTTTGCAGCGCGTGCGACCGTTTGGAAGACGTCAAAGCGAAACAATTTAAATCCAGCTGATTTGACAATTACGTGAATTTATTAAGGAACGGTTAAGCTCAGAAACACTTTTGCTATAATGTCAGCCAACAAATATGTATTTTTAAGTGTTTATCTTTCTAAATTTTAAAGAAAATGCTGCGGTCCCACCCATGCGGGTGCACGTAGCGAAACTCATAACTGCAAACTCAGAAGGGATGAAAAAGGTGACAAACATTGCGCCAACACCTCCCCCCTCTCCCCCAAAAGATTTTGTAATTTTTTTAACATGCTTCAGGTAAAAGTCATTTACTAACCTAATTTAATGAGAACATAAATAGGAAAGATTTTGTCAACCAAAAAATTAAACAACAAAAGCAGCAAGCCAAATACAGGAGAACATTTTGCTAACAGTAAAAACTTATTTCTTAAATGTTTTGCCAGAAAATTTTGAATAAAGTAGATGCCATTTCCTGCATTCTGGTGTATTTTAACAAGTTGTTAAACATCTATGTTTACCTACATGTAAACATTTGATTCAATAACTATTTTAGAGACATCTAACAAAATAAAGTCAGGTCCTGTGGACAGATTAAAAAATTGTTGAAATTATTGATCATCATGCATCAGGATATTTTAGAGACACTTCATTCAACTAGTTCATATAGACATCATCCTGTTTTTAAACTCACTCCTGTGGCTAAGATAATGAAATTAATGTGACAATTTATCACAGAGACTTTAGGAGTGCAATTGACTGTTATTTTGTTAATTTTTATTTAGTTTTATTTGTATTACAACATGCTATTTTACTAAACAATGGTGACTCTCAACTGCACATATAAAAATAAGAATATTAACTTTACCCAATGAACAGGTGACATTTTAATAACCACCAACAGTGAATTTAGGAGGGGATTTTTAGTTTTCTGATTTAGTGATAGACTCATAACAGCATCAGCAATCACTGATTTTAACTATTTTACTTTCCAGACAATGTGTGTTACCTGGGCTCTTTCTCCTCTACAGCATAAGGAAAAATTTGCTCTTTAACGACTTTTGACTTTAGGAAAAAAAAATGTTTTCCTGAGACGAACTGGTCTGAGTAGCCCAGTCCTCACCTCCTTCTACAGGTGTGCAGTGGAGAGCATCCTGTGCTCCAGCATCAATGTGTGGCATGGAGGCTGCACAGCTGCAGAAAGAAAAGCTCTGCAGAGTGGTGAAGGCTGTTCTGTTTCTTGTTGCTGTGTTCATTCATGACCACCTGCTCATACAGACTCATGTTCGTGCTGCTGTTTTTAATGATGTGACAATAAAGATTCTCTGACTCTCTGACTCTGATTTATTAACATATCCCAATATAATTAGGATATACACAAAAAAGATGGCTAGTCAAAAAATCTAAATCAAAAAAAGGTGTTCAATACAGAGCAGCTTCAGCAGCTTCAGCTACCAGAGACACTGACATGTTTTCTAACTTTGAAAGAAAACAAATGGTTTAATGTAGAGACTTACCTGCTGCTGTTCCTTCATACACACCGTGGTGAAGTTAGTTTACGACTCGGTCATGTTTACGTTTAATCAGCGTGGTTCTCTCATTTGTGTCGTCACTTTTCAAAACTGCATGTTGCACAGTTTTTTTTTTTTTTTTGTGAAGCGTCAAGGGCTCCCACACTTTGGAGGACTTTGGTCAAACAGTTTTCTCTGCGTCATTCATTTGTAAAATTTACTTAATTTCCTTTGAAAACACAGCCTCTGCTCTGCTTCCGCCTCCCCCCTCGCGCTGCAGTTTTTAAAAAAAACTTTATTCAGGTCAAAGATTTTGCTGTCGTCTCCCCCCCCCCCGGTCTGTCTTGAGGTTGTGATTGGCCAAATGACGCGCTCCAACGAAGATGTTTCATTGTCAACAGATGCCTTGTTGTCTCTTGAAATCCAGTCAGTGGGAAATTATGCCATCTAATCTGCCACGGGTCTGTTTATGGATTTTTCCAATTTATTGGACAAAATTGGACAATGCGCCTTATAGGGCGGTGCGACTTATCGGCCGGAAAATACGGTACTCACATTTTAGCTGGCTTCAAACTATGAAATGAATTTCCTTCAGAAAATCCATTCCATAGTTTGATTTCCTGCCTTGCAGAGCAGCCGGCAGGGAATCACATGTGGAGATGTTTCAGCAGACATAGACATTCAACATGGATCGGAAATCTCAGCAGATTGTATCGGAAAAATCCGATAGGTAAATTATGCTGGTATAGGAGGCCGAGGCCAATACTGATACCAGATCAGCCCCATCCTTAATTAAAACACAATTAGTTCATCTGCATGAGAAATCTGTTAATTAACCAAGTAACTAACTGATTAAATAACAATTCTCTCAGGAATTACATGAACAACATTTCATGGGGTCTGACTGTTTGAAAAAACAATTTGATTGGTTGGTTGTTCTCTCCACATATTGCACAACCACTGAACCAGTATTTTAGAACCAACATCTATAGTCCAAATTATGATCTAAGGTTTAATTACCGTAGTTTGTTTTTAAAGTATTCTCGAGAAATTAGGAGCAAATCATAAATTAGGAACTTGTTCAAAAATTGTTACAGAATATATTTTACAAAATCATAATCAATTTTATTTGAGTGTTAAAACACCAGTTGCATCTCATGGCCTATAATCATTATTTTAATATTTTCTGGTAGAAAGTTTCCACTCTTGTGTGAACTCTCATGTGTTTGTTTAAACTATCCTTCCGACTAAATCTTTGTCCACAAAGTTCACAAGGAAAAGGCTTTTCTCCTGTATGGACTCGAATGTGTGAGTTTAAACTTGTCTTCTGACTAAATCTTTGTCCACAAAGTTCACAAGGAAATGGCTTGTCTCCTGTGTGCTCGCATGTGTGAGTTTAAACTCGTCTTATGACTAAATCTTTGTCCACAAAGTTCACAAGGAAACGGCTTGTCTCCTGTGTGGACTCTCATGTGTCTGTTTACATGTGTCTTATGACTAAATCTTTGTCCACAAAGTTCACAAGGAAACGGCTTGTCTCCTGTGTGGACTCTCATGTGTGAGTTTAAATGTGCCTTATGACTAAATCTTTGTCCACAAAGTTCACAAGGAAACGGCTTGTCTCCTGTGTGGACTCTCATGTGTGAGTTTAAACTCGTCCTATGACTAAATCTTTGTCCACAAAGATCACAAGGAAATGGCTTGTCTCCTGTGTGAACTCTCATGTGTCTGTTTAAACTTGACTTCTCACTAAATCTATGTCCACAAAGTTTACAAGGAAATGGCTTGTCTCCTGTATGGACTGTCATGTGTTTGTTTAAACTTGACTTCTGACTAAATCTTTGTCCACAAAGATCACAAGGAAATGGCTTGTCTCCTGTATGGACTCTCATGTGTTTGTTTAAATTTGACTTCTCACTAAATCTATGTCCACAAAGTTTACAAGGAAATGGCTTGTCTCCTGTATGGACTGTCATGTGTTTGTTTAAACTTGACTTCTGACTAAATCTTTGTCCACAAAGATCACAAGGAAATGGCTTGTCTCCTGTGTGAACTCTCATGTGTCTGTTTAAACTTGACTTCTCACTAAATCTATGTCCACAAAGTTTACAAGGAAATGGCTGGTCTCCTGTATGGACTCTCATGTGTTTGTTTAAACTTGACTTCTCACTAAATCTATGTCCACAAAGATCACAAGGAAATGGCTTGTCTCCTGTGTGGACTCTCATGTGTCTGTTTAAATGTGATTTGGAAGTAAATCTTTTACCACAGTCATCACAGCTTATTGATTTTGGTCTTGCCTGGACTTTCCTGCATGACTCTACATTTTTCTTCTCTCCAACACATTTCTTATTAAGCAGACATCTTGAAGACTTCACTCCTGAATGACTTGTCATGTGTCTTTGAAGAGTCCGGTTACTGACATACTGCTTACCACACTCAGAGCAGCTCAAAGATTTGTTGACAGTTTTTACCTCTGATTCAGGAGCCCTGCTCTCTTTCCAGTCTTTCATACTGTCTTTACGTTCTGATTCAGAGTCTGATGAGTTCTTTAGCAGAGAGTCAGGATTGGTCATTTCATCGTCCTCGTTAACGTCAGTCTTTGAAGAGCTGGAACTGTCTTTGGACTCCTTCATATTAAGTTGGTCACCCACCAGACTGGTCTAAGGGTCTTTTCTTCCACTTTATGATAAGAGGCTCTGGGTCCTGCTGGTCAACATCAGGCCTTCAGTCTTGAGGAGCTTCTATACAGAGGCAGGAACCACTGAAACACATGTACATTAAAGACAATGTTACACACACACACACAAACACACACACACACACACACACACACAATTTTACCCTCACAATCACCATCTTCTAGGGGTGTAACGGTACACTAAAATCACATTTTGGTTTGGTTCAGTTTCAATGAGGGCTCGGTTCGGTTAATTTTCGGTACAAAAAAAAAAAGACAAAATAAAGACTTACAAAATGTTTATTTTGAAAATATGCCAAGTAAACAATACGTTTGTATAAAATAAATAAAAGTGACCCATTTGGGTGATATTTTAAATAAACGGCACTCTTTACAATAAATAAACTATACTAAAAATAATAAAAATCTTATTAAATACAATAACAGTCCAGAACAATTAGCAGCAACAGACTGTTTACAATCCAACTAATCAAGTTTTAAAATTTTGTCCAAAAATATCAACTTGTCCACATTTTCTGCTAAAAGCACAGATCTAGTTGCAGTGAATATCTCCAGCGGTGGAGAAAATCAACTCAATAACAACAGTAGCAGCAGTGTGGCTGTATTTGTCTTCATTACTCACAACAACCTCTTCTTGGACCTGCTCCCCCAGGTGGGACAGGTCCCTGGAAAAGTTCAGAGTTCAGTCATCACAGACTTCTTAGCTGCAGGTGATCTCTGGTGGATTTCCCTGAAGAGTAAGAAGACAGTTGATATCTCTGTCCCAGACTGGAAAAAAACAAGATTTAAAAAAAAGAGTTAATAAGATTATAACTTTAAATTAAAAAGGTTCATTAGATAATAATAATAAAACAACAATACCTCTTCTTGAACAGTTGTTATGAGGTGGTTGAATCTCTCGGTTATCATCATCATCTTCATCAGGGCTTTAATGAGCTCCATGGCTTGTTGACAATATCAGTTTGAGCTTTTTCATAAAGTGCTGAACTTTTTGACTGAAGTGTTGACATGATGGATGTCGTAGCCAGGCTCAAGAACTTTAAAGTCAGCGCATCAACAACATTCAGAAGTAGATCCAGAGCTTTTAAAACTCTTACAGTTTGTGTTATTGCTCTGGACCAGACCTGCTCATTACGTTGATCGCGATCGACCGGTCGATCGCGGAGGCATTACTGGTCGATCGCAACGTGACTTTTTTTTTTCCCTGCAGCGTGACATTAAAAAATGGTCAGCCAATCAAGCATCCTGTTACTTGATTGACATACAGGGCAACCAATCAGATGAGAGCTTTAGGTCATTGCTCATGCAGCTTCTGAAAAACAATGGCGCAAAGGTGGAACGCAGCGAAACATACTAAGCGAAAATAATCAGATTTCTGACTGTTCATGGAAAATACGACATCGACTTCCCACCGAAAAGCCAGCTGAGAAAGAGAAAGGTGGAGGAACTAAAATCCCTGTTCGGACAGCAGCAACTTCAAAAGCGAAACGCCGCCACCATCTTCCGGGTGAGTGACGCTGTGATGTTTCTCTGCACGCTTAAACATACTGGTTGGGAGTTGACGTGGCTTTATTATTCAAATCATACGAGACACTTTTCATACAGAATAACCTCCTTGACTACTCTCCATTCTCTGCACGTTTCCCTGTCGCGCAGCGCGAGCGTTTGCATAACACACTTTCGCGGTGCGTTCAGGGACAGACTGTAAAATAAATGTATAAGCACTGCTGTATACATTAAATCTCTCCGTACCAAAAGAGCCATTTTTATGCCTTCCTTCACTAAATTAAATGTGTCTGGAGCCATAAGAACCTGCTACAACTGTGGTTATCAACTGGTGGTCTGTGGACCACTTTAGATTTGCTGGAGGGGGCTTTTAGAGATGACATCATGAAGTAAAAAATATCTAATGATTTTTTAACATTTATTAAAGTAAAAGACCAGATTCTTATAAAGGGGGTTAGGATCAGTTTCTACCATCTTTTTTTAAATAACTTTTTTTTTTAAATCTATATTGCTGTCACCACCACCCCATTTGGTCCCTACGGGCGACCAGGTGCCCGCAGGCACCACGTTGGTGACCCCTGATTTATTACATGTGTTGTGCAATATTGGCTTATTCAGTTATGCAAGGTACATCAACATAGGTACATTGTACATAAAAAGAATCCTTAATACATTTGAAGATAATTATATGTTTTGCATTTTTGTACAGTATTGGGTAGATCTTTTTTACTTTTTTTTTATATAAGTAGCTGGCATGCTGAAAAAGTGTGAGCACCCCTGCTCTGAACCAATCTGAATTACCTGATGAAGGTTGTTTAAATGATGCTGCTGTTAGCGGTGTTTGCAACAAGCTGCTTTTCTTGCTTGTAGAAGACGTTCAAGTTCAGATGATGTCGTTTCAAGAGCTTTAACAAGTCAGACGTGTTGTTTGCTGCAGATCCAATCTCCATGAAACAATGTCGACTCACAGCTTTGGATTTGTTCACATCTTTTAACAAGAAAGCCATAATGTTCCCAAACAGGAGACCGCAACGAGATGCTAGGCTGCCAAATGCTACGCGTGCTGCACGGCTAGGAATTTTTGTTCCGTGGCGCATAATCTCCCGTTAAAAAAAATTAACGAGTGAAAAAATAGCTGAAACGGTACACAGGTGGACTGAACCGAACGTGCCGTACCAAAACGGTTCAGTACACCCATGTGTACTGTTACATCCCTACCATCTTCTGTCTGCATATACATTAACGGTCCGTGTACCCTTCGTTCAATTGATTTTTCATTGCATAACAAAAAGGAAAAAAGGAAAAAACGACGTGTCATTTCAATATTCCTTTTCATGTGTGAATCAAAAAATACAATACGTCATCGTTTTTCTGCATTTTGGACTTCAACCTCAATCAAAAATCAAACTTTTGAAAAATGTCCTGCGGACTTATTTGTTTTTTATTTTTATTTTCTAACAAATGAGTGACCCGGAAGTTGTCTTTTCGTGTGTGTGTGTGTGTGTTGCGCGCGCATCGACACCATGGCCTCGCTGGAAACACACTTGGCATTAATCAAAGAGTTGTTTAAGACAGGCAAAACACACGCAGAGATTTCTTTTACACTGCAGCAGATGGGGATCCAACAGAGCTCGGAAATGAGCGTCAGAAGAGTGTGCGCACAGCACAACCTGAAACGCAAAAATAACGTTTCGGACGCAGAGTTGGAGAAGGCTGTGCTTGGCTCAATATATGAGGTAACGTGGATTTTTATTTGGGGTAGGCTATAATATTTTAGCTTCTATTTTTAACATAGTTTTCTTCATCAGACGGGCCCATCTTACGGGCGCAAGTTTATGACAGGATATTTGTCGTCGATGGGAGTGCGGGCAGGAGAACGGCGAGTAGGACAAGTCTTGAAACAGATTCATCAGCCATATCATGCATACCGACGTGAGGTAAGTGGTGGTGAGAGTAATCGTTAACATTTCTGTTTACCGTTACCATGGTAACCTGGCGCAATGGCGGAGTGCACATTCTCAGACACCGCTAGACAAGTGAGCACTGGGTGTATAGTTACATCTACTTCACTGTACTGTATACTGTATACAACGTAGGTCTCCCATCTATCACTCATATATATATATATATTAAGAATAAATTAACCGATTTCTTGCACCATATCGCTCACAGTCACAGATTAGGATAAAAATATAATAATAATAAAATAAATTAACCGATTTCTTGCACCATATCGCTCACAGTCACAGATTAGGATAAAAATAATAATAATAAAATAAATAAATATATATATATATATTAGTTGTTTTTTCGAAAAAGGAATAATCTATATATTTCTTTCTTTATTAAGGGTGCTCGGAATCTAAATCCTGCCCCCTATCATGCCGAGTGTATGGGTCATAAACTACACCTGGATCAGAACGAGAAGCTTGGCATGTTTGGTGTGACCCATGTTTTGGCTGTGGATGGGTACAGCAATAAAATTGTTTCAAATTCCACCATGCCAATAAAAAACAACTTGGTGATCTTTGAGGAAGTTTACAGGTAAAAAAAACACACAAACCAGATGGTCAGACTCACTTAGTTTAGAAAATCCATTTGCACTATTGTTGTGTATATGTACAATAACTGTACTAGTTTACTATCACAATAATGTATATAATGCTCCATTAAACACTGTACTTTTGTTTATTAAAACTGTTATTTGTGTAGCTTCAATTTCTGCAACAACCAAAAGCAGCCGTCAAACAGCATCAAATGTTGGACTTCATTTTTTCTAAACGTCTGTACAGCCAAGCAGTTTTATTAACCTTTATTTAATCAGGCAAATCCCATTGAGATAACAGATCTCTTTTGCAAGGGAGGCCTGCTGAAGGCAGACTAACATGCATGTTTTTGGTTTGTGGGAGGAAACCAGACCTGGAGAAAACCCACTCAAGCATAAAAAAAACATGAAAACTCCTAATTTATGTTAACTATGGAAGGTCTCCAGGAAATAATGTGTTAGAAATTGATAATCAAATAAATCATTTGAGTCAACAGTAATTAATAACCTGCTTTGTATAAGTCTTACTGTGTTTTTTTTTTTTTCTAACAATTTATGTACATTTTATTCCAGACCTGCAGTCCTCAAGTATGGAATGTGGGATCAACTAAGGGTTGATCATGGGAGGGAATTTTACATGTGCTTGTATATGCAAGAAAAACTGGCACAATACAGACACAACACGAGCAGGCCACCGTACCTCCAGACAACATCAACAAGGGTGAGT
>JBBPBX010110159.1:0-10911 GCA_038048925.1 Garcialebias charrua | reverse complement strand
TGACACACCTGAATTACGCAGAAAGAGGTAAACGTACGGAGAAACGTTGGCCGAAGCCTATGAGGTTCCTGTACAAGCTTCCCGATACACTGCGTGAACGGCTTAAACCAAACCATGGCATCTTAACTCGTGCCCAAGGCCTTGACAATCTCAAGGTCCCCACCAATCTCAAAGAACTACAAAGTTTTCTTGGCGTGTGTAACTACTCGAACCAGTTCATAGAGAACTATGCAGACCTTGCAAAGCCACTGACTGAACTCCTAAAGAAAGACGTCCCATTTGTCTGGACTGACAAACAGCAGCAGGCAATGGACGCTCTTATAGACAGGATCAAGTCAGCCCCATGTTTAGTCTACCCAGACTACAACAAAGAGCTTTACTTGGAAGTGGGCTTCTCAGCTCATTGCATAAGTGCAGGTCTATACCAAATACACGACAGAGACAAACGTGTAGTGGCCTACGCCAGCAAAACGATGGCGGGCCCCGAGTTGAGATTCTCAGACTGTGAGAAAGCTCTACTGACCACAGTGTGGGCAGTAAAACATTTCTCCAGCTACATTGGTGGACAGAAAATCATTGTGGAAACACAACACCAGCCAGTGACGTTCCTGAACAGCCAACGCATCAGAGATGGTGTGGTAACAAACTCTCGTGTTGCAACGTGGCTCATGGCGCTTCAAAGTTTTAACCTAGACATACGTTATGGTCAAAACAAGAAGTCACATCTGGGGACAGACTTGGCACTCTGCCAAAAGTGTACACAAGATGTACCAGCGACCCAGCCGTTGGCTGAGGAAAAAACCCCTGTGACTGAAGACCCGAACCACCACTTCTTTGATGACAATATCTGCAAAGATATGACGACATTGTACGTGGATGGATCTTCATTCCTCCGCGACAAAATCTGTAGGGCAGGTGTTGGAGGGGTCCTCCTCCAAGACCAAGAGCAGATCACCTTCAGCTACAAATCAGGCTCTCAGACTTCTCGGTACGCTGAGATTGTCGTGATCATGATCCTAATAGCTCTCCAGATGGTAGTAGCACGCTCCATCAAGACCCTAGTCATCTGCACTGACTCTAACTATGCTCGTTTGAGTTTCGCTTGTCACCTTGCTGTGTGGAAACAGAACGGTTTCCTAACAAGCGACAGAAAAGTGGTCAAACACAAAGAGCTTTTCATAGCGTGTGATCACTTGGTGACATCACACGACTTACAGATCTACTGGAAGAAAGTTCCAGGGCATTCTAGAGTCCCAGGCGATGACAAGTACTACAATGACATTGCAGATTCCTTAGCCAAGGAAGGAGCCGACGAAGGTCCTCTATGGTCCTTCGACCCCTCCTGGTTAATCGAGACTCTGCAAACACAACCTTCAGTCAGGGTTATGGCAGTCACACGTGCACAGGCCGCAACCAGACCTGCTGACAACGCAGTCTCTGTACGACCCGCACTGACTGACCCAGACATCATCCAACTGCAGAAGTCGGATCCTGCTATCAACTCCATGATACTGTACCTGACTGATCCAGACAAAAACACTCCGTCTAAAGACGAACTGGATTCCGATCCAGACCTTAAAGTCCTTTACCAGCTGCGCAAACAGCTAAAACTAATCAAGGGCATCCTAACTTTCGCTCATGGACCAACGTCCTCACCTGTGTTCGTGGTTCCCCATGACCAAAGGGGGGTGATGTTAGTTCATGCCCATGATCTCCCGTCCGCAGGACACAAAGGAGATAAAGCCACGCTGACGGCATTAAAACAAATTGCCTATTGGCCTGGAATGAAAAAGGATGTCAAGGACTACATTGAAGGGTGCGTGGTCTGTGGCCAGTTTCAGCCAACCAGACCACTTCACAGAGCACCACTGCAAAGTAGAGGCATTGCATTCCCATGGTCTGACCTCCAGATCGACTGGGTTGGACCACTCACTAAGAGCTCTAGAGGAAATAAATATTTTCTCACGGTAACCTGTGCATTTACCAAATGGGTAGAATGCCTACCAGCTCCTAACGACACAGCACAAACAACTGCTATGTTGTTAATGAATCATATATTCTCAAGGTTTGGACTTCCCCTTCGGGTGAACTCAGACCAAGGTACACACTTCACAGGTGAAGTGATGAAAGAACTGTGGAAGACGCTAGGCGTCAAGGCCAACTTTCATGTCGGCTACCACCCACAGGCTTCAGGCCAAGTCGAGAGAGCGAACAGAACTGTGGTGAGTATTTTGAAGAAATACGTGGCCGCAAATCACAAGGACTGGGATGTGAAACTCCCTCTGGTCCTCATGGCCATAAGAGCCACTCCACACACATCAACTGGCATCTCTCCCTTCGAGATGATGACCGGTCGACAAATGACTCTCCCTCTACACCTGTTGTACCAACCAGGTGACGCCGTCATGGCGACAGCCTACACTACACAACAATACATGAAAGATTTGAATGTACACCTCAGAAACACTTTTGCTTTCGCCCAGAAAAACCTGGAAAGGTCCGCTGAAGGACGCAAGGCGTACTATGACCAGAAGGCCTCTCACAATGAACTCCAAGTGGGAGACAGAGTCTGGTACTATACGTTCGCCCCAACAACCGGGAAAGGAGAGTCCGGGACCGGAACTCTCGCCCGCAAACTAATGCCCAGGTGGACTGGACCTCATCTGATAACAGATAAAGTGTCCTCAGTCGTCTACGAAATCAAAATCAGCAAAGGCCGTAAAGAGCCAATTGCTAAATGGGTACATCGAAATCAGATCAAACCTTACAAGGCGTTCAATGACTCCACAAAAGACAAAGATCTCACAAACTCACCGACTTCATGGGATAATAAGGTCGTCCAAACACAAGTTAGTAAATAAACTAATCAGGTTTAAACTACCATATTTCCCACCCTATAAGTCGCATTGTCCAATTTGAACTTAGAAACGCTAAGCCTAAAACCCACAACAAAAAACTAACCTTAACAACCGTTTAAATCCACGAGATTTAATTTGACCTCGGTCATAAAGTTGAGACCTGTTTTCTTGTGTGTTGCACTTTGGAATCTGACGACAAGAGTGTGTCGAAGCAGTGAAACGTTGTTTCCTTGTTGTTTAGTCATTACTGTTGTCATTAGTTGAGATATTGTTTGGTTCTGAACACTCCCAGCCAAAAAGGTTTTGTATTAACATTGGTTAATGAATGATATGGATTTAACTATGCCAACATGCAGTTCGTTTTGTTAAATCTCAATCGTCGAAGAGTCAATGTAGTTTAAAGCTACTCAAGGTACCATAAACTACACTGGTCTCACAATTTCTAAATTGAACCGATTCGATCGTTTCTATTCTAGATTATCTATTCATTTTGATGAGTCTCGCCATAGACTTCAAAATTTATTAGGAATACCAAATCCTACGTCGTTCGTCTAAAAGACAACAGACATTTAGATCAAACTATATTTCATTTTTATTTTAGTTTAACCTAAACTAAGTAATGAATGGAGGAATAGTTTGGAATTAGAGGCCTTCGTTACAGAAGCCCTCCAAAATTTTATAGGTACAAATCCCTATATCCAAATTTACAGAATTGATCCACCCCTTAATTGGTAAGTGTAGCTGATCTAAACCATGATAGCTTACATACCAGGTGCATATAGGTAAGGCTTAATGTAAAATCCCAATCATAAGCCCACCTTAAAAAACCACATAATTGCATGACACATAGAACCAGAGTGGCACTGACTGGAAACCAACCAGCCAACAACCTTCGATGTGGGGACCTGCAGCTCCAACGCTTGGTCTTCAACCTTCATCCAAGGGTCGCCTCCTCTGCGTCAATCGAGGGATCCCCTCTACATGCTGATTATGAAAACAATTGTTGCTGATCAATCAACAAAACTAATCGTTGTGGAATTACTGCTGTGGAATTACCGCTGTGGATTATAAGACTTTGTTTTCCAAAGGATTAAAAGCTTTTCGCAATGGGATTACCTCCGAACAGTATGGAATTTCCAAAAACTTTATGGGATTATAATTTTTGATTTTTCTTTTCCACTTGCTGGATTACTTCAAGATCAGAGACAGTTCAAGGTTTCCTTTCGTGTTGGACCCCATCCCCAAGGACTGGCGATGGCTTCCAAAAGGGGGGAGATGTAGTGGACATGACCATGTTCACTTTATTACATCTGTGTACTTTTGAACTGTTCCAGAGATGATCTTTACTGACCTCTCAGTAAAGCAAGACATTTACTACAAAATCATTCATTTAGCTATAATCTGATAACATAGTCACCAATAAGAGACTATTTCTATCTTTGATTTTAGGCTGATGTGATCAAAAGAATAACTTTGTCATTTTCATGATGTGTGCTTTTAAGCTGTGTTATTCTTTAAGAGTTAAACTGGTGTTCACTGCTGTGTTAAAGGTGAAATTGCGGGTCACAGAGACCCGACTGTTTTGTTTAGAAATAAGAAGACAGTTTTATCCGTTGTTTTTCATGAACAAGGCTCCAGCTGCTCTGTCTTTTCCTAAACAATTTCCCTCTGCTCTGCTTGTAACCTTGGGTTTGATAAGGCAAGTGAACTCCTCTCTGTGTTCCTGTCTTTTAAGTTCTAACTGTGCGGAAACGCTTCAGTCTTTGAATGGACAGAGAGTTTGAATGGACAGAGACCTGAAAGCTCTCTGCCTTGCAGCTGGTCAAGCTTGGTCAAGAGCCAAAGACTAACTTGTCAGCTAGAACTGATGGACGCCTCCATCCAGTTCCCCGAGCAAAAGCTCCAAAGTTCCTAATGAACTTTCTTTGAGAAACATCTCGTCTTGAAGTCGGCCAGAAGCTGCCACATGTTTCTGACGGCTGACGCGGATCCGAGGAGACGTTGGAAGTAAACGACCAGTTCAGACGTACGAGGGCCGGAAGGACTCTGTGCACCTGGGAGGCTGGTGATATCTTTATCAGACGCATCGTCAAAAGGTAAAGAGCTGTTTACAAACGTACCTGGGATTTAGCCGAAGTCGGATGGAAAGTGTCATCTCTGGTTACACTCGAGATAAATAACTTAATCTCTCCAACCTCTTATTCCTCCTTTTCCCTTTCCCTCTCAATCTTAAGCTGGAAACTATTTTAAGCTGAAATGCCCCTCAGACTAAATATGTTAACATCCAATATTTATGTCTGTTGTGTTGAATTTAAGTGTGCTGACGTTTTAAATTGAAAGAAAGTGAAATCATGTCAATCAAGTGTAATGGTGTTAATTTAGTTGATTTATTTTAAATAAATGATAGTGTCTTTTTGACATATCAAACTAAGTTAACGTCTTTGTCACTTAATGGCTCTGTTTATTTGTCCATCATAAAGATCACAGAAATATTGGGTAAACTGAAAAAGAAGAGAATCCGTGAAATTACTATTCAATCTGAATAAGTAAATTAAGGTAAAAAGGAGGTCAGTATTAAACTGACCCTCCACATTAACCCCTTACACTTGAGGGAACACTACTGCCACCATGTGGTAAGACGAGTAGGATTCTGGACCCCGCCCACAGAAGGGGTACAAAAAAGCTGTGGAAACAGAATATAGATGTGACCCGACCCGAACTGAGCCGATCTGAGCTGATCCAACCCGAGCCGAGCCCAGCGGTGGAAAAGAGGCTTTATTCACTTATGCATGTTCACAACCACACACAAATGGATGCAGGGATGTATATATAGATATATGCAGATATGTAGATGGGTATATGAATGAATATTGAAGTATATGTATGTATACTATATATATATTTGTAGGTATGGGTATGTGTATTTATAGAATTCTACTGCAAGCTCATGAATATTATTAGTCTTTATGCATGTATGTTAGGCTGATTGGTAACTCTAAATTGACCCTGGGTGTGAGTGAGACAGGTCCCTCTTGTAAAGGTGGTCTCCAGCTACAAGTACCTGGGTGTACACTTGAATGATAACCTCAGCTGGAGCAATAACACCACCAGCCTGATCAAGAAAGGTCATCAGAGACTCTACTTCCTCAGACGGCTGAGACGAGCTGGTCTGACCCCAACTTTACACTGCACGCGGCTCCGCCCCGCTCCGGTCCGCAGGTCGCAGCTGAACGAGTCCAATTCCCACTGCCTCCGCTCCGCTCAGGTCCGCCTGGATGCGCCGCTCCAAGACACGTGCGAGATCGCGCGATAAATCAAGTGATAAATAAGTAAGTCAGAACAAAACAATTCATTCGGTGGAAAGAAGGAGAACACTGTAAATGGAAACATGGTATTTAATTAAAAATAGTAAATTGACTTAAATCAGTTTTCATCAAATAGTGATTAAGACTCACTTTTAGTAAGTTACTTGTAATTTGTGGTCAAAAAATCTCAGTAGCTCAGTTAACTTGAGCTCGTTTCATTTAGAAAAAGTAAGTTTTTGATAAGTGTGAACAAATCCCGTATCATATCGCGATAAGAAGACATCTCGCGCATGCTCAGAATAGAACCACACACGCACACTGCGCATGCCTCATTTTTGAGCGCGTTTCACTCTTCTCTTGGGAAATATCGTAACAGATACCAGTAAGTATGTTTTTTTAATCATAATGTATGAAGTTGGTATTAAAATGTTTTTTAACAGGCGATGTTGGTGTGCATTTCTCGCAGAAATATGGGTATTGTCTCAGCTCGTGTTAGCTAACGGTAGAGCTAGCCAACTAATGATATTTAACATAAACCTAGCTAGTGGCAATATTCCACAATATAATTTTAAATTTTCGTTTGAGGCAATTGTGCTCTCGCGTGCCGTGGAAGTTAAAAGTCGCAGGGAAAAGAAAGGTGGAGGCACGCGGGGTGTCTTCCCCCAGTTGCTTCTTAGCAGCTAAGCTAAAAAGGATACACGAGTCTGTCAAGTCTCCCGTTTTGGCCGGGAAACTACCGTATTTTACCCCTCTTTCCCGTCGTGATCCCGAATTATTATTTTCCCGGAAATCTCCCGTATTATAATATTATTTAAAAAAAAAAAAACATTCCGGTGCCTCTGTCACTAGCCTCGCGAGAACTGCCACCTGCAGTCGCCTCGGTGGCAGTTCTCGCGATGTTACTGCTGGCGCGGTCGAGAGCAAACCCGGAAAAACACAGAGATGGATGTAACGAGAAGTAACGAGAGAGGACGCGTACCTGCCAAAAAAGTTAAGATTTCGTGTAAATATGTTGAAAAATGGGACAGCGAATTTATTTTCCTAAAGTTTATGCGTTTTTTAAGATTTGTAACTGCGACTTTAGTCTCATGGGGGAAGGAACGATGTCCGTCAGCATGAAAAATCCGTCAAGCACAAAGGTAGGCTTATCAGATTGTGACCACATAACTGGTTTGAAAGAGGCTGATAGGTAGTTATTTTAGATTTCTTGTAAACCTGTCTTAAAATGTTAGGGGTCCTGGACTTTGGTTGGCTAGTGCAGGGGGCTGCAACCTGCGGCTCTGGGGCCACATGTGGCTCTTTGGTCCCTCAGCAGTGGCTCCTCCAAGCTTTGATCAAAACTAACTTTAAACTGAATTTTATTTGTTCTTATAACAACAAAAAGGGCTAGTTTTAGCAGTTTTTCCTGTCATTTCCTTTGCAAATGTGTGAATACTAGAACTAATAGAAGGAGTAAAACATAAGTTAACTTTATTTATTTGAAGTAGGATATTTAATTTTTCCACAATTAAAATAATTTACCTAGACCTGCATAGTTCATTATTTTATTTTTTAATTGGGAAAGATCACATTATTTTTTCCTTCTTTATGATAATCTGGTCTTTTTTAGTCTGAAAATGTAAAAATATCAACAAATCATTAGATATTTTCAGCTTTACAATGGCCAGAAAACTACCGGTCAGAAAATTGTCCTTTAACAAACTTAAAGTGGTCTGTGGGCCACCAGTTGAGAATCCCAGTTGGCTCCGGAAACATTTAATTTAGTGAACAAAGGGGCAGAAATGGCTCTTTTGATCATAAAGGTTGTAGATCCCTGGCCTAGTGGGGTGGCTCGGCGTACCCGGCAGAAAATTTCCCTTATTTTTAAATACAAAACTTGACAGGTGACGAGTGAGTCGCACAGACTGCAAACACTTAAAAAAATAATAGCAACCTGAACCAAACGTTTGGTTCTGCTGCCCCTTGGCTTGTTGATCACGGATCAGACAGGCCACCAGCAAACCTCCCATTTCAGTCTGCTCAACAACTACTAGCTAGCTTCTGTTAGCTGTGCAAAGGGTCCCTGTGTGAAACGGTGAGCATCTTCTTCTTTCGGCTTTTCCCTTTTCAGGGGTCGCCACAGCGAGTCATCCTCCTCCACCTCACTGTCCTCTGCATCCTCATGTCCTCACTCCAACTACCTTCATGTCCTCTCTAACTGCATCCATATATCTTCTCTTTGTCTTTTTCCTGGCAGCTGCAGCTGCATTTGTACTCGGACCCACACAAATATCTGAGCTTGACATGTAATGAATAAGTGATTATTCTCATGTGTAATGTAATTCGAACTGTAAAACTAAAATAGTTTTTTTCTTAATTTTCTAATTTATAACCACAAGTCTGGTTAATGTTATTACAGGAAATCCCTGTTTGGAAAAGCATCTTCAAGCTTGAAGAATGGCAGGCACAATTCCCTTTATTGGTGACGCTTCATGTGAGTAAAATCCATCACCATTAAATGACTTATTCATTTATCTATTCATCTTAAACATCAGAATGAATGTGTCATAAGGCCCTCTCACACTTGAACGTTTTAGACAACTCATGCCAACTTGTGAAAATTTAGGAGATATCTATAGTGCAGCTATGTTTACTCTTTAAGATTTTTATTCCTGTTAATGTGACGAGACATTTCCATTTATTAACAGATGACAGCATTGATGAAACATATGGTGTGAATGTGCAGTTTGAATCTGATGAAGAGGTAAAGGTTTTTTTTCATGATGTTACAGGTAGTCCCCGACTTACGAGCGAGTTCCGTTACAACGAGGCGCTCGTAACACGGAAATCTCGTAAATTGGAACGGCCGCCACGTGTCTCGTAAGTCCGGAATTTCGCTCGTAAGTTGGAACGGTTTTGCTAGCGCGACTACAAACACTTGTTTTTCATCGAAAAACTGCTTATGAGTGCATAAAAATGATCGGAAACGTGTGTCCACATGTTTAGCTAACGAACTGTGGTGAAAAAACACAGAAAAACTCGGTATTTTTTGCGTTTTTTCCAAAAATTCGCCAGCTCGTAAGTCCGGAACCTCGTAAGTAAGAGCGCTCGTAAGTTGGGGACTACCTGTATATTCCTTTTTGTTCTCAGCTTTCTGCACAACGAACTGACCCTCATTGAAAATAAGATTCACCTGACTTTGAATTTCACTGATGAAAGTTATTGTAAATTTTGTCCTCAGAAGCTTTGGAACATCCAGATGTTTGTGCTCAAAATAAATTATAAAAGTAATCATTTTTCTGGTTTGCAGGAAGGAGATGAAGACCAGTTTGGAAAAGTACGAGATGAACACTCAGATGAATACGGTGAAGGAGATATATTATTATTAATAATAATAATTAATATTTTGAAATTGTTTGTGTTTTTCACACGCACAGTTCAGTATTGTACCATGCTGGCGAGTGCTCAGAGTGAAGCAGAAAAGGAACGTATCATAGGGAAAATGGAGTCGGATCAGGAGCTGTCAAAAGATCCTCTACCAGCTTCAGGAGACCGAGAAGGAGGACATAATTTGGGTAAGACTTCCTGTTTGTGAAGTTATGCCATAAAACCATTTGTCTGTGTGGACCGTCACAGCTCGGTTTTGTTTTCTAGGAAGAGCGATCTCGCAGGGAGAGGATAAATGGAGCTTATTTATATAGCGCTTTCCAGCCCCCTGTGAGGAGCCCCAAAGTGCTTTACAATACCAGCCATCCACCCATTCATTCAGACATTCATACACCGGTAGTGGTAGCCTTCCTTGCAAGGCGCCATCCAGACCTACCGGGAGCAACTCGGGGTTAAGTGTCTTGCTCAGGGACACAACGACACATGGTGGGCGGATGCGGGATTCGAACCTCCAACCTTCCGATCAGGGGTCGACTGCCATTACCACTACACCACGGCCGCCCCAGGGTGAGGAAGTCTCGTGTTGATGACTTGGAAGCAATGGACATTGGCCATGGAGAGGTAAATACTGTCACATTTACATACATACCGGTACATACATACTTGCATACATACATGTACATGTACACGTACATATATACATGCATACATACATACGTACATACATGTACATAGCGGTACATGTACATACATGTACATAGCGGTACATGTGCATACATGTACATACCGGTACATGTGCATACATGTACATACCGGTACATGTGCATACATGTACATACCGGTACATGTGCATACATGTACATACCGGTACATGTGCATACATGTACATACCGGTACATGTGCATACATGTACATACCGGTACATGTGCATACATGTACATACCGGTACATGTGCATACATGTACATACCGGTACATGTGCATACATGTACATACCGGTACATGTGCATACATGTACATACCGGTACATGTGCATACATGTACATACCGGTACATGTGCATACATGTACATACCGGTACATGTGCATACATGTACATACCGGTACATGTGCATACATGTACATACCGGTACATGTGCATACATGTACATACCGGTACATGTGCATGCATGTACATACCGGTACATGTGCATGCATGTACATACCGGTACATGTGCATGCATGTACATACCGGTACATGTGCATGCATGTACATACCGGTACATGTGCATGCATGTACATACCGGTACATGTGCATGCATGTACATACCGGTACATGCATGTACATACCGGTGCATGCATGTACATACCGGTACATGCATGTACATACCGGTACATGCATGTA
>JBBPBX010110158.1:0-10911 GCA_038048925.1 Garcialebias charrua | reverse complement strand
AAAAGTAACAACAACAACATCAAAAAACACCCAACATGCAATGTATTTTACAGCAAAAGTGTAATCTGGTTTAATATCTTTGGTTCCAAAGAACTGCAACAGTAATTTTATAAATAATTTGTAGTGCAAGATCAACAACAAACAACAGAAATAACTTAGATGCAAAATATATACTGTATATTAAATTGTGCAATAACAGACAAAACTAAATAAAAAAAAAATTACAATCAAGGAAATACTTAATACAGTAATGTAAATGAACAACTACTTGAAATCATGTAAAATGATTTAAAAAAGATAATTAAATTTGAATAATTAGTTCTTAAAACTGTGTAACTGTATGCAACAATTTGCAAATGCTAAACCTAAAAGGGATGCTTTTTTCAAATAGGAAGTCGGTCCAGTTCTTCCTGGGTGTATATACAGTATAACCATATAGAAATCATTACCAATTTTTTTTTTCACTAAGGGGGGTCCCTAGTGGCCCTAAGCACCTGCTTACCGTAGTTTGCTTATGGCTTGGGTCGGCCCCGTTCATAACTGGCTGTGATTATCATACCCACCACTGAACCCTGTATACATAGTTCCCACACACGCCCCCAGTATTGCGCAATACCGGTTTCCGCACCACATCTAAAGGCGGAAAAAGCGAGCAAGATGGCGAACAAGCAGGCGAACAAGCAGACGCGAACAACCAGAGCAAATTATACGGACAAAAACACAAGCTACCACAGCTTCACCAAGGAACAAGAGCAAAATGGCAGTGGTCGGAGTTAAATGAGTTTGAGAAAGAAATCATGGCAGACGAATCGGACAACTAGTCACAAACATTAATTATTTAATTACTACGAGGAGCGCACACCGGCTTCACAGCACAGAGCTTCACAGCTTTAAATCCAAAAAAGATGTGTAAACTGTCTCAATCAGATCTAACCAGCTAAAAAAAGGTTTAACTAAAATAACACACAGCCAACAAACAGTCCAGGCTGAACACGGACCAGAACCAGCACTTTGAGTGTTACCGTGTTGGAAGTTAGCATGTCGTTAGCATCTGGAGCGGAGGGTCCGTCGAGCTCAGGTCGGACGGCGTGGATCCGTCGCGGCCGCGGGGGCACGTCCCATGGGACCGACACGTCGCCCGCACGACTTGGCTCCCGTCCTCCTTCTCCCACTGGGACGGTCTCCCCGCCGGTCCCGGCGAGACCGTGAGGAGGCCGTTGTCGCGTTAGCGAGATGCTAAGCTAACCACAGCATGCAAGACGGTGTTGCTAAATAATGAAAAAAAAAAACAGCTCTAACACACAGACAGTTGTACTCTAACATTGTTTCACAAAATGATTTATGTAGAATATTTTGTTTACCGGCCAAAAGCACGACGTCTTCTGAGCAGATCCGAGAGAGCGATGGAGCTGCTGTGAGCTTCTCCGATGAGATAAATCCTTCACGTTTACTTTTTTTTTGATTAAGTGAAACCTGCGCGTTGCCCAAACGTCTACCCGACTGGAACACCCACTGACCCAACACGAAGTAACCATTGCAATTAATTAGAAATTAACAACAACAAAAAACGTGAAAAATGAACATCCATTAGACCGCGCTGTCAGCTGTGCTGCCTCTCGGAATGAGAGTCCACCCGGAAGTTACACAGATGTGACGTCACATGGGAACTATGTATTCACTGGTTAACTGGACATCATTAACTTCACGCAGACTCTCCCACTGGTACATTTTCATCTTAAAATCACTTATTGTTCTGCTGCCTTCATACATCTCCTCCTACATGTCTTTGCGTGAGTGCAGCTACAGCGTGCGCTCTCAGGACATGACTACCTGCAGTGCTCCGTCAGTGAGGACTGAACTTGGAAAAAGGGCCTTCTCCTATTCTGCTGCTGCTTCCTGGAATATCTAACCTGGTTAAAACCAGACCCTTGTCCTTCACTTCGCTTTGTACTAGGGTCTGGGACTTCTCCCATAGAAAATGATTTCTCCGGTAGATTTTTGACCGGACCAATCAGAGAACAGAAGGCGGAGTTTTGTTAGTTTAGCCTGGCGAGGTCCAGGCTATCAGATAAATAGCTCAGAAACCACTCGGTGGATATTTTTTCTGCTACCAGTGTGTAATTATATGGCTCTAATTTACTGACTGTTGGCCTAGATGAAACATTTGAGATAAAATTCGATTTTTTTATCATTTATTTTCGTAGCGCACCCGAGGCTGTTTGGAAAATGTCAAACCGAAACATTTAAATCCAGCAGATTTGACCATTTCGTGAATTGATTTAGGAACTGTTAAGCTCAGGAACACTTCTGATATAACGTCAGCTAAGAAATATATTTTTTCTCAGCAAAGAAATAATAGTTTTTTACCTTGTTTTCATGAAAATTCCTTCGTGGCGGCAGCCATTTTAACTGACGACGTCAGTCGACGTCGTTCAAAACTCCGCCTTCTGTTCTCTGATTGCTCAGGAACACTTCTGATATAACGTCAGCTAAGAAATATATTTTTTCTCAGCAAAGAAATAATAGTTTTTTACCTTGTTTTCATGAAAATTCCTTCGTGGCGGCAGCCATTTTAACTGACGACGTCAGTCGACGTCGTTCAAAACTCCGCCTTCTGTTCTCTGATTGGTCCGGTCAAAAATCGACCGGAGAAATCGTTGTCTATGGGACAAGTCCCAGACCCTAGTCAAAGCGAAGTGAAGGACAAGGGTCTGGTTTTAACCAGGCTATGGAATATCTTACAAAAAGATCTGAAGCTCTCGACCTTGACCTCTCTAAATGGTTTTAAGAATCTGTTGGACTCCTGGCAAAAACCAATGCAGACATGTTCCTGTTTTTGATTTTCTGCATCTGCCTAATAATCTGTCTGTTTTGCTACTTTGACATTGTTGTTTTAACTTGTTAAAAAAAACTGTATTTCTCTCTTAGGATTGTCTATTGTTTTTTTATGTTCATTGACCACGCTGCATATTTATAGGCCAGGAGGGCGGGGCCTCCTGAGTATGCAGCAGTCTCATTTGCCTTGACAGGCGTGTTGAAAGAAACTTCTTCAGGTTGGTCTCGCGAGGGCGCAATCCCCATACTACTGTGTTGTACCTCGTTTCCCTCCCTCAGGGAACATTGGTTATATCGTATTCATAACCTCCAGATTTCTCTCTTATGATTGTCTATTGTTGATTGTCCAAGGAAAATCTGCTGTTACTGTTGTCATCATTCTTTGTTTGTAGACAGGTCTCTCTTGTAAATGAGTCCTCGAGGCTCAATGGGATTAACCTGCCTAAATAAAGGTTGAATGAATGATTTTGGCTCTAGTCTCCTCATTCCTTCCCTCGTGTTTGGGCTGTAGCAATGGTGTCCAATTCTCACAAACATCCAAACCTGACCGGTTCCCTCGTCGTCATCTCCTCCTGTCGAGTCCTGTACAGTGGAAGAAAACGTCTCTTAAGCTGCTACAAACAGTGAGGTTCATAAAACCATATAGCAGACATCTGTTGAATATAAAGAGTTTATATGTCTGATATTTAACAAATTTGACTTCAGCTTGAAATATAATTTTATCAGATAATATATTAACTTCATTAATATATTATGCTTAATAAACATAAGCATAATATGCTTATGTTTCGTTCCTGTTTTGTTTAAACACGATCTGATTCTATTTCCGGTAGAAAATGTAGTTTTAGTTACATGCCTACAACTTCCAACATTCACCCACCATCCATTATAGAACACAAGATAGCAAGATATTATTGGCTGAGAGCTAGGTCACATGATAGCGTAGGGCTTCCCATTTGTTGATGGTGATGACTCCTAGAGGTGCAGCCGAGCTCTGAAGATTGGTTTTCTGTTACACTCAATAATAATAATAATAATAATGAATTTAATTTGTAACGCACTTTTCATTAACAAAAATCTCAAAGTGCTACACTCAGTGCCATTATATGTGTGACTGCATGGTAAGGTGACAATGGCCCAGGGCTCGTGGTCTTTTACTTTACATGTGGGTAAAATAAACCTTCTGAAATGGATGACGAGTGCTCCTCCTCTCCCTGCTTCAGATATTGAACTCATTCTAACAAGTTTGCCTCTATACCAACATCAACTACTACCTCATACATATACTGTGTACATTAACTCATATGCTGCTTTGCCACTCTTTGCAAATGTCTGCTAGAAACTTCAGTTTATTTTATAGATACAGGGAGTCCTCAACTTACGGCGCCCTCGACTTACGGCAACTCAGACTTATGAACGGACTTACGAACAGTACAGTTGTACATTAAATACAGCACTGGTATGTGTTTTTAGATGAAAGTGTGTTAGCTAATAGTTTGTAAACAAAGTTCTGTGCATGTTTATGAACCAGTATAAGATATTTATTTATTAACATTGCACCGAAATACAACGTGATTATGTAGCACAGTCGTCCGGAAGAGGGAAGAGTATGCAAGCTGCAGCATTTCCAAACACATTACATGTTCTTCTGCGCGGCCGCGCTCATCCGTCTCCGGATGAAGGTCAAACAGATATGGAAAAAGGAAAAACACAATAGGTATCATTTGTGATATTCAAAAAAAGAATCTATCAAAGATTGCCTTAAGACACTCTATGATAAAGTCCCAAAAACTCTATCAGCAATAAGCACAGCCAGACAAGACATTGTTGCAGATTTGACGACATGCAAGGAGATCAAAGAGTCTGTGAGCAGCACTTCAGATAACACAGTTCAGCAGATGTTAAGCTCGGCGCCTCTGAGCACACTCCCAGGGACCTCTGGGGAGGGAGGGGGAGGGGGTCAGCAGTGTCTCTCAGCTTCACTCCAGGAGAATAGTTCCCAACAGCCTTCTTCTTTTCCAAGGTCGCGCAGAAACTAGATTAGATAGTTCTTTTGTTTATCTTCAATCCAGGCCACAGTGTTCTTTTTGACTGCAGCCTTCCAGAGTCCAGGTGCTGTTCAGGTCCAAAATCGCCGAATCAAATGAGTTTCCGAAGCTACAAACCTCCATCCGTGCCCTGATTAATGCCGGGCGGCTGTAAACGAGTTCCAAAGCGCACCGCAGGTCCACGGTGGTCTACCGCTCCCATTGTGCGGTTCAGCTCGTACAACAGCTGGGTTGAGGAGCTCACAGCCCGGATCAGAGACTCTTGCTGATCAGGAAGTTTGGCCAGTGCGCCGATAGCTGCCGAAGTCTTCCTGATCTTCCAGTAACAGACAGCTCCGCTCACGCCAAAAAACAGAGCAGCTGCTACTAATATCCCAATAATCCACAAATCTTCCACGTCTTCGACACACAGGACGGTCAAACACATGGGTTGCCACTGTCCCCAGGAGTCCATCATGTATCCGACAGTGTGCGTGTCAGAGGGGCAGGCCGCTTCTCCTGGCCCGGTCCGCTTCGTGGAAAAAATCTTATCTATAGATGAAACAGCCCAATTTATTAACTCCATCGCAAATTGGTTCGAGTGAGCGCTGAAGAGTCACGGACGAGACAAAAAGCAAGCAGGGAGAGGAAAACTTAGGGAGGGAAGGAGCAAAAAGATATGCGACTTGCTTTGTCGAGAGCCGGAAGAGGAATGGTATGTACGTTTGTGTTGAAATACGGGTGTTTGGCGCCGCGCTAGCATACAATTTCTGACTTACGAACAAAAATCCGGACTTACGAATGCACGTGCTATGGGTTCCGACTTACGTCAAAATCGGGTTATGAACGGTCCTTAGGTCCGGAACTCGTTCGTAAGTTGAGGACTCTCTGTATACTTTTAATACTTTTTTATACTACTGTACTATGCAAAAACTCAGGACTGTATTACACTTTTATCATTTCATTTTATGCTTATGTTCATTAAATGTTTAGTGTTTTAGTGTTGGTGTAAATTTTCATACTTTTATACTACTATGCAAAAACTCAGGACAGTGTTACACTTTTACTATTTTTTATGCTTATGTTTATTAAATGTTTCAGTGTTTTAGTGTTTGGATGGTTACTGTTGCACCGAGGGATTGAGAGAAACGCAATTTCAATCCTGTGTATGTCCTGTACATATTGCAGTTCTGACAATAAAGTTGACTTTGACTTTTGACTTTGACTTTGAAGTTTAAGTTTTGCAGCTTGAGTTGAAATAACTTTTGCTTCAAAACTGAATAATTCTTACGTGACATTTTTTGGAATAATGACCAGAAACCAAGACTGACTGTTCAAGTTCCACTTCTTGTGCATTTTCCCTCTTGAGTCTGAAGAACTTTCTGGTTTCTAGATATTACTGAATGTGGCATCACAGAGTGTTTTTCTGCAGGACCCATTTGTTTTTAGTGAGTTTTAATAAGTAGCAAAGATCCAGATGCAGATAAATCTGCTCAAACCCAACAATAATCGAATAATAATCTGTAAGAATAAGACCTTGGCTTAACACATAATGTTTAGAAAACACTTTTGTAAGATTGGCTACGTTAGATGTACAGTATATGAGGCATTTTGGTGAACTCAAAAACAATATTTACCATCAAAGACCTTTATGAAACTGGACACATATAGCTTAAACCCTTTGTCCATTTTACATGTTGGCACTTTTGAGGACGTCTGAATAATTCTATAAAAATCGTCATTGTTGGCAAGTCCTGCAGCGACCAAGTGAAAAACGCCATTACTACTGTGGTGCCTGCAAACCGGAAGGGTTCAGCGTTGCTAAAAAATATGGAAGTGATAATAATAATAATAATAATAATAATGAATTCCATTTATAATGCACTTTTCATTAATAAAAATCTCAAAGTGCTAGAACAGATGTCCATGGCATATACAGTAGACTATTAGGAGGCAATCAGTTATTTACTGATGATAGCACATCTTACAACATTTTGTTATATTTTAATTACTTTAAAGATGTACAGGCTTGTCTTAGGGGAACATTTGATTAAGTTTTCTATTTAAGTTAGGTTTTTGTCTTTCAGCAG
The DNA here is from genome assembly GCA_038048925.1 of Garcialebias charrua. Classification (NCBI taxonomy): domain Eukaryota; kingdom Metazoa; phylum Chordata; class Actinopteri; order Cyprinodontiformes; family Rivulidae; genus Garcialebias; species Garcialebias charrua. The sequence goes on along the minus strand of JBBPBX010110158.1, from coordinate 3,959 downwards.
CTCCCCTCAGCAGGGGGTCGTCACAATGAACGAACTCGCTTAAAATCTGTTCTTGAGTGTTAGCTTCAGTTAGACGTTTACAGTTTACAACGTAACCAGCGGCACGCAGTCGCTGAAGGATTTGAAATGTGAAGGTGTGTAGTTTTTGAGATGAGTGTTGTAAACCTGGATAAGAACAAAGGTACAGTACATTGTTTTATTTCCAGTCCAAGGTGGCGCAGAGTGACAGATCCTGGCGAGTGGAGGAAGACATTTTATCCACCAGCATATTTTATCCACCAGGTACAATGGTGCAACCAGGGAGTGGCCAATCAAAGATTAATCTTCAGCCACCCCAATCATTTGAAGAAACTATACTTTTAGGCAATATAACGAGAAGAAAGCAGTCTCCTCTAATGATGGGGGTGGCCAGTTTACATATACAGTAGAAGGTGAAATCAAAAAAGGCGTTCAATACAGAACAACTGGACTTTATTTGTAACAAACAAGACGTTTCGCTTCTCATCCGAGGAGCTTTATCAATTAAGTTAGGAGACAGTGAGAGGGAGAAGTTATAACAGGACAAGCCATTGACACGCACCAACATATGTAAATTGGAAACTAAAGATGGGTTTATACTAGCGTCTCACGTCTTTTACCCCCCGTTGAGTGAACCCAGCGCTGACGTGTGTCACCGACCGCATTGAGTGTTTATACCTCTTTAAGACGTGGGGATAATCCCTCCCTCTTCCCTCCCACTGCATACGTCACGCGCACTCACACTGCATACGTCACACGCACGTTGGCTGTTGCCGGAAAGAGGAAGTAATTTCAACAGTTCACTACGAAGAAAATGTATTCGCAGGCGGCAAAAGAGATGCTTCTCAGGTTGGATGACGAGTCGGAGGACGAGGATGAAGAAAATGACCTTATATTAATGTTATTGACCGCGAACATGGAAATACGACGCGAACGGCGTTGGCACGTTCGCCCGCTGAACAGGACCAGATCTACACAAGGCGAGTTTAGCTTGTTGGTTCAGCAGATGCGGGAGATGGATGACGAGACACACTTTTCATATTTTCGAATGTCCGCTGCTCGTTTTGATGAACTTGCCCACCGGATCTCCCCTCACCTGCAGCACGCACCGACGCACAGCGCACCGGTCTCTGCCCCGGAGAGACTGGCTGTGACGCTGCGGGTCCTGGCTTCTGGGTGCTCATTCACTGCCATCGCTGCCAGTTATAAGCTGGGGAAGGCTACTGTATGCTCTGTACGCCCATATGGAGGTAAGATGCAATATAATTAATGTCAGTACTGATGTTATATTTGCACTTTATTTTGTAATTTTATGAAACATATTACTGTAAGAACTACCGGTATCTAAAACAGTGGCGGGGTCACGTGCTGCGGGGTCACGTGCTGCGGTGTCACGTGCTGCGGTGTCATAGACCATATATGGACATCCAAACAAAAAACGCCCACAAACTTTGAACCAATCACACGCTGCGAGCCGCATCGTCGGCTTCGAGAGTTCTGTTTGGGGGCTATGTACACGACGCCTATGCACCGGGGGATCACAGCGGGTGTGCGGCCAAAAGTTGCGCAATGTTTGCTCACTCAACGGGGGGTAAAAGACGTCCGACGGGCCGTCGTGCCAAGTATAACAAGGCCTTAACACCCCCACATACTTGGGATAACACGTACCTGTGACCCATTCAAAGTTCAGTGTGTGAAAACAGAGCTTACAGAAAACACACACACATCCTACTGTATGTGAAATGACAAGTCACACTTCACACATTGATCGCAGGGACCTGTCAAAGTCTTTGTTAGTCTAATTCACAAACGAGGCTCCTCTGTTCTCATCAGGTGTGAGACGCCTGGGAACCAAACCCAGGGCCGCACCATAAGTTTTAGAAAGTTGAAATCTTAGACCTCCTCCTCTGTTTAACGATGGTTTCTCTCTTTTTACATAAATCGCCTCCTTCACACCCCTCTCAAACCACCTGTGCTCTCGGTCCAAAATATGTACATTCTGGTCCTCAAAAGAGTGTCCCTTGTCTGTGAGGTGGAGGTGAACAGCTGAGTTTTGTCCAGAGGAGGAGGCTCTCCTGTGTTGGGACATTCTTCTGTGGATGGGCTTTAGTTTCCCCAATGTAACGGTCTGGACAGTCCTCGCTGCACTGGACTTATGGTGCGGCCCTGGGTTCGTAATTATGAGATAAAAGTCATAATTATGAGGTTTAAAGTCATAATTATGACATTTATTCTCATAATTATGACTTTAAAAGTTGAAATTATGACATTCTCATAATTATGACTTTAAAAGTTGAAATTATGACTTCCTGTTGGACTTTTTTCTTTCATGGCAGAAATGGGCTTCCATACTGTCGTTTATGTAAAACGGTTAAAGTAAATTTATCTATGTATTTATTACGTATTTGTCCCGCTTTTGTAATTATAAAACCACTGATAAACAAGTTCTACTTTAATCTAATCTAAATTAACAAAATGGCCGCTCACAGTTTATGAAGTCATAAGCAACACGTGAAGCATCTTTTTAATAATAATAATAATAACAATATAATATAATAATTATTATTATTATGAACAACAATTTACAAAGAAATCAAGGCAAAACAAGTTGTAAAAAGCAGAAATTAAATTTCACAGGTTGAGTTATATACATTCAAAACATATACAAAAAATTACATAAGGAACAAATGTAGAGGTTTATTTAAAAAAGTTATTAATCAAAGTATAAAGCTGTTGAGCAGAATTACTTTAACCAATTCATGAGATCACAAAAATATTTCAGGTAATTTTTCTAATGACAAATTTGGATTCACCTTAAAATAAATCTACATTTATGAACAAAAACATTCCTAGTAATATTAGGTTATTAATTAAAATTTATATTTTAGAGTTTTGAAAATAAAACCAACATTTTATTTTTGTTAAAGTCAAATCTGGCAATTCAATTTCCTGGGCCTGAAGCCAACCCCACCAACTGCTCCAAAAGTCTTGAGTGACACTACAGTGGAAGAAAAGATGATCTAAATCCTCCTCTTCATTATCACAAAATGTACACCCAGCTGTATCAAACTTAAATCTGAATCTGATGGGTTTTTTTTTGTTTGTTTGTTTTTTTAACATTTGTTGGATAGATGTGATTTAGAATTTTAAAACGAACTTCCTTAACTTTTGGAGGAAGTGGAAAATAAATATATTTCAGAGAGTCAGAGTCAGAGTCAGAGAGTCTTTATTGTCATTTGCACCGCATGTGGTACATGTGATGAAAACGAGATTATGTACACGAGGTCCCAGTTACATCCAACAACAAATGAAAGAGAAAAACAGTAATAACATCTAGAACTAACTAAGAAAAACATCAACTAGTAATACACTAAGCCTAATATAGTGGGAATAAACAGCAGCACGAACATGAGTTTGTATGAGCAGATGGTCACAGATGAACACAGATGAACACAGCAACAAGAAAACAGATCAGCATCAGCACAATGTGATATTTTGCAGTGTTTATTTTTTATTTTATTTTTATTTATTCATGAGTCTAACAGCCTCAGGGTAGAAGCTGTTCCTCAGTCTAGTGGTTCTACACTTGATGCTCCTCAACCTCCGTCCTGAGGGGAGTGGGGCAAAGAGTGAGTGTGCTGGATGAGTGAGGTCTTTCATGATGCAGGTGGCTCTTTTCCTGCATCTGGAGGTATAAATGTCTGTGATTGTGGGGAGACTGACTCCAACAGACTTCTGTGCAGCCTTCACCACTCTCTGCAGAGCTTTCCTCTCTTCAACTGTGCAGCCTCCATGCCACACGTTGATGCTGGAGCACAGGATGCTCTCCACTGCACACCTGTAGAAGGAGGTGAGGACTGGGCTGCTCAGACCAGCTCGTCTCAGCCGTCTGAGGAAGTAGAGTCTCTGATGACCTTTCTTGATCAGGCTGGTGGTGTTGT
>JBBPBX010110157.1:0-10911 GCA_038048925.1 Garcialebias charrua | reverse complement strand
TTGTATGCATTCCAGATGACCACTCCATTTTAGGACAATACAGGGGACCTCAGAGCTGACCTGAACATCACAGGTAAGAATGGATTACATCTTTGGAAAGCTGAGAGTCTAAGCTTTGTTTTGATGTCTCACACATGAAAAAATTCCGTTCTATTAATAAATTATTGCATCATAAATTGTATGCATTTCCAGATGACCGCTCGATTTTAGGACAATACAGGGGACCTCAGAGCTGACCTGAACATCACAGGTAAGAATGGATTACATCTTTGGAAAGCTGAGAGTCTAAGCTTTGTTTTGATGCCACACACATAAAAAAATTCCCTTGTATTAATAAATTATTGCATCATAAATTGTATGCATTTCCAGATGACCGCTCCATTTTAGGACAATAGGGTCTTTTTTTGCTTGTATCTCGGCAAAGGAAGGTCTCAGAGACTTCAGTCCACCTTCAGATTATAGAGGAGATCCTTACCTTTAAAACAAGACCAAAATATTTGGGATTACATGCTCGTAACTGAAATGGGAGGGGTCAAAAGAAAACCTTTGCGGGTAGCTCCACCGGTGCATATTTTCTAGGTTTTTTGCTCATATCACAGCACTGGAAGGTCCCAAGGACTTAAAACCACCCCTTGATTATAGAGGGAATCTAGATCTTTCAAATGAGACCAAAAAACCCAGAATACAAAAATCACAACCCAGGGAGGGGGGTCAAAAACCCCACGTGTGGGCACCTTTGCTGGAACGTGATTTAGGGTTCTTTTTCTGCTTATATCTCAGCAATGGAAGGTCTCAGAGACTTCAGTCTACCTTCAGATTATAGAGGAGATCCATACCTTTAAAACAAGACCAAAATATTTGGGATTAAATGCTCATAACCGAAATGGGAGGGGTCAAAAGAAAACCTTTGCGGGTAGCTCCACCGGTGCATATTTTCTAGGTTTTTTGCTCATATCACAGCATTGGAAGGTCCCAGGGACTTAAAACCACCCCTTGATTATAGAGGGAATCTAGATCTTTCAAATGAGACCAAAAAACCCAGAATACAAAAATCACAACCCAGGGAGGGGGGTCAAAAACCCCACGTGTGGGCACCTTTGCTGGAACGTGATTTAGGGTTCTTTTTCTGCTTATATCTCAGCAATGGAAGGTCTCAGAGACTTCAGTCTACCTTCAGATTATAGAGGAGATCCATACCTTTAAAACAAGACCAAAATATTTGGGATTAAATGCTCATAACCGAAATGGGAGGGGTCAAAAGAAAACCTTTGCGGGTAGCTCCACCGGTGCATATTTTCTAGGTTTTTTGCTCATATCACAGCATTGGAAGGTCCCAGGGACTTAAAACCACCCCTTGATTATAGAGGGAATCTAGATCTTTCAAATGAGACCAAAAAACCCAGAATACAAAAATCACAACCCAGGGAGGGGGGTCAAAAACCCCACGTGTGGGCACCTTTGCTGGAACGTGATTTAGGGTTCTTTTTCTGCTTATATCTCAGCAATGGAAGGTCTCAAAGACTTCAGTCTACCTTCAGATTATAGAGGAGATCCATACCTTTAAAACAAGACCAAAATATTTGGGATTAAATGCTCATAACCGAAATGGGAGGGGTCAAAAGAAAACCTTTGCGGGTAGCTCCACCGGTGCATATTTTCTAGGTTTTTTGCTCATATCACAGCATTGGAAGGTCCCAGGGACTTAAAACCACCCCTTGATTATAGAGGGAATCTAGATCTTTCAAATGAGACCAAAAAACCCAGAATACAAAAATCACAACCCAGGGAGGGGGGTCAAAAACCCCACGTGTGGGCACCTTTGCTGGAACGTGATTTAGGGTTCTTTTTCTGCTTATATCTCAGCAATGGAAGGTCTCAAAGACTTCAGTCTACCTTCAGATTATAGAGGAGATCCATACCTTTAAAACAAGACCAAAATATTTGGGATTAAATGCTCATAACCGAAATGGGAGGGGTCAAAAGAAAACCTTTGCGGGTAGCTCCACCGGTGCATATTTTCTAGGTTTTTTGCTCATATCACAGCATTGGAAGGTCCCAGGGACTTAAAACCACCCCTTGATTATAGAGGGAATCTAGATCTTTCAAATGAGACCAAAAAACCCAGAATACAAAAATCACAACCCAGGGAGGGGGGTCAAAAACCCCACGTGTGGGCACCTTTGCTGGAACGTGATTTAGGGTTCTTTTTCTGCTTATATCTCAGCAATGGAAGGTCTCAGAGACTTCAGTCTACCTTCAGATTATAGAGGAGATCCATACCTTTAAAACAAGACCAAAATATTTGGGATTAAATGCTCATAACCGAAATGGGAGGGGTCAAAAGAAAACCTTTGCGGGTAGCTCCACCGGTGCATATTTTCTAGGTTTTTTGCTCATATCACAGCATTGGAAGGTCCCAGGGACTTAAAACCACCCCTTGATTATAGAGGGAATCTAGATCTTTCAAATGAGACCAAAAAACCCAGAATACAAAAATCACAACCCAGGGAGGGGGGTCAAAAACCCCACGTGTGGGCACCTTTGCTGGAACGTGATTTAGGGTTCTTTTTCTGCTTATATCTCAGCAATGGAAGGTCTCAGAGACTTCAGTCTACCTTCAGATTATAGAGGAGATCCATACCTTTAAAACAAGACCAAAATATTTGGGATTAAATGCTCATAACCGAAATGGGAGGGGTCAAAAGAAAACCTTTGCGGGTAGCTCCACCGGTGCATATTTTCTAGGTTTTTTGCTCATATCACAGCATTGGAAGGTCCCAGGGACTTAAAACCACCCCTTGATTATAGAGGGAATCTAGATCTTTCAAATGAGACCAAAAAACCCAGAATACAAAAATCACAACCCAGGGAGGGGGGTCAAAAACCCCACGTGTGGGCACCTTTGCTGGAACGTGATTTAGGGTTCTTTTTCTGCTTATATCTCAGCAATGGAAGGTCTCAGAGACTTCAGTCTACCTTCAGATTATAGAGGAGATCCATACCTTTAAAACAAGACCAAAATATTTGGGATTAAATGCTCATAACCGAAATGGGAGGGGTCAAAAGAAAACCTTTGCGGGTAGCTCCACCGGTGCATATTTTCTAGGTTTTTTGCTCATATCACAGCATTGGAAGGTCCCAGGGACTTAAAACCACCCCTTGATTATAGAGGGAATCTAGATCTTTCAAATGAGACCAAAAAACCCAGAATACAAAAATCACAACCCAGGGAGGGGGGTCAAAAACCCCACGTGTGGGCACCTTTGCTGGAACGTGATTTAGGGTTCTTTTTCTGCTTATATCTCAGCAATGGAAGGTCTCAAAGACTTCAGTCTACCTTCAGATTATAGAGGAGATCCATACCTTTAAAACAAGACCAAAATATTTGGGATTAAATGCTCATAACCGAAATGGGAGGGGTCAAAAGAAAACCTTTGCGGGTAGCTCCACCGGTGCATATTTTCTAGGTTTTTTGCTCATATCACAGCATTGGAAGGTCCCAGGGACTTAAAACCACCCCTTGATTATAGAGGGAATCTAGATCTTTCAAATGAGACCAAAAAACCCAGAATACAAAAATCACAACCCAGGGAGGGGGGTCAAAAACCCCACGTGTGGGCACCTTTGCTGGAACGTGATTTAGGGTTCTTTTTCTGCTTATATCTCAGCAATGGAAGGTCTCAGAGACTTCAGTCTACCTTCAGATTATAGAGGAGATCCATACCTTTAAAACAAGACCAAAATATTTGGGATTAAATGCTCATAACCGAAATGGGAGGGGTCAAATTAAAACCTTTGCGGGTAGCTCCACCGGTGCATATTTTCTAGGTTTTTTGCTCATATCACAGCATTGGAAGGTCCCAGGGACTTAAAACCACCCCTTGATTATAGAGGGAATCTAGATCTTTCAAATGAGACCAAAAAACCCAGAATACAAAAATCACAACCCAGGGAGGGGGGTCAAAAACCCCACGTGTGGGCACCTTTGCTGGAACGTGATTTAGGGTTCTTTTTCTGCTTATATCTCAGCAATGGAAGGTCTCAGAGACTTCAGTCTACCTTCAGATTATAGAGGAGATCCATACCTTTAAAACAAGACCAAAATATTTGGGATTAAATGCTCATAACCGAAATGGGAGGGGTCAAAAGAAAACCTTTGCGGGTAGCTCCACCGGTGCATATTTTCTAGGTTTTTTGCTCATATCACAGCATTGGAAGGTCCCAGGGACTTAAAACCACCCCTTGATTATAGAGGGAATCTAGATCTTTCAAATGAGACCAAAAAACCCAGAATACATAAATCACAACCCAGGGAGGGGGGTCAAAAACCCCACGTGTGGGCACCTTTGCTGGAACGTGATTTAGGGTTCTTTTTCTGCTTATATCTCAGCAATGGAAGGTCTCAGAGACTTCAGTCTACCTTCAGATTATAGAGGAGATCCATACCTTTAAAACAAGACCAAATATTTGGGATTAAATGCTCATAACCGAAATGGGAGGGGTCAAAAGAAAACCTTTGCGGGTAGCTCCACCGGTGCATATTTTCTAGGTTTTTTGCTCATATCACAGCATTGGAAGGTCCCAGGGACTTAAAACCACCCCTTGATTATAGAGGGAATCTAGATCTTTCAAATGAGACCAAAAAACCCAGAATACAAAAATCACAACCCAGGGAGGGGGGTCAAAAACCCCACGTGTGGGCACCTTTGCTGGAACGTGATTTAGGGTTCTTTTTCTGCTTATATCTCAGCAATGGAAGGTCTCAGAGACTTCAGTCTACCTTCAGATTATAGAGGAGATCCATACCTTTAAAACAAGACCCAAATATTTGGGATTAAATGCTCATAACCGAAATGGGAGGGGTCAAAAGAAAACCTTTGCGGGTAGCTCCACCGGTGCATATTTTCTAGGTTTTTTGCTCATATCACAGCATTGGAAGGTCCCAGGGACTTAAAACCACCCCTTGATTATAGAGGGAATCTAGATCTTTCAAATGAGACCAAAAAACCCAGAATACAAAAATCACAACCCAGGGAGGGGGGTCAAAAACCCCACGTGTGGGCACCTTTGCTGGAACGTGATTTAGGGTTCTTTTTCTGCTTATATCTCAGCAATGGAAGGTCTCAGAGACTTCAGTCTACCTTCAGATTATAGAGGAGATCCATACCTTTAAAACAAGACCAAAATATTTGGGATTAAATGCTCATAACCGAAATGGGAGGGGTCAAAAGAAAACCTTTGCGGGTAGCTCCACCGGTGCATATTTTCTAGGTTTTTTGCTCATATCACAGCATTGGAAGGTCCCAGGGACTTAAAACCACCCCTTGATTATAGAGGGAATCTAGATCTTTCAAATGAGACCAAAAAACCCAGAATACAAAAATCACAACCCAGGGAGGGGGGTCAAAAACCCCACGTGTGGGCACCTTTGCTGGAACGTGATTTAGGGTTCTTTTTCTGCTTATATCTCAGCAATGGAAGGTCTCAGAGACTTCAGTCTACCTTCAGATTATAGAGGAGATCCATACCTTTAAAACAAGACCAAAATATTTGGGATTAAATGCTCATAACCGAAATGGGAGGGGTCAAAAGAAAACCTTTGCGGGTAGCTCCACCGGTGCATATTTTCTAGGTTTTTTGCTCATATCACAGCATTGGAAGGTCCCAGGGACTTAAAACCACCCCTTGATTATAGAGGGAATCTAGATCTTTCAAATGAGACCAAAAAACCCAGAATACAAAAATCACAACCCAGGGAGGGGGGTCAAAAACCCCACGTGTGGGCACCTTTGCTGGAACGTGATTTAGGGTTCTTTTTCTGCTTATATCTCAGCAATGGAAGGTCTCAGAGACTTCAGTCTACCTTCAGATTATAGAGGAGATCCATACCTTTAAAACAAGACCAAAATATTTGGGATTAAATGCTCATAACCGAAATGGGAGGGGTCAAAAGAAAACCTTTGCGGGTAGCTCCACCGGTGCATATTTTCTAGGTTTTTTGCTCATATCACAGCATTGGAAGGTCCCAGGGACTTAAAACCACCCCTTGATTATAGAGGGAATCTAGATCTTTCAAATGAGACCAAAAAACCCAGAATACAAAAATCACAACCCAGGGAGGGGGGTCAAAAACCCCACGTGTGGGCACCTTTGCTGGAACGTGATTTAGGGTTCTTTTTCTGCTTATATCTCAGCAATGGAAGGTCTCAAAGACTTCAGTCTACCTTCAGATTATAGAGGAGATCCATACCTTTAAAACAAGACCCAAATATTTGGGATTAAATGCTCATAACTGAAATGGGAGGGGTCAAAAGAAAACCTTTGCGGGTAGCTCCACCGGTGCATATTTTCTAGGTTTTTTGCTCATATCACAGCATTGGAATGTCCCAGGGACTTAAAACCACCCCTTGATTATAGAGGGAATCTAGATCTTTCAAATGAGACCAAAAAACCCAGAATACAAAAATCACAACCCAGGGAGGGGGGTCAAAAACCCCACGTGTGGGCACCTTTGCTGGAACGTGATTTAGGGTTCTTTTTCTGCTTATATCTCAGCAATGGAAGGTCTCAGAGACTTCAGTCTACCTTCAGATTATAGAGGAGATCCATACCTTTAAAACAAGACCCAAATATTTGGGATTAAATGCTCATAACCGAAATGGGAGGGGTCAAAAGAAAACCTTTGCGGGTAGCTCCACCGGTGCATATTTTCTAGGTTTTTTGCTCATATCACAGCATTGGAAGGTCCCAGGGACTTAAAACCACCCCTTGATTATAGAGGGAATCTAGATCTTTCAAATGAGACCAAAAAACCCAGAATACAAAAATCACAACCCAGGGAGGGGGGTCAAAAACCCCACGTGTGGGCACCTTTGCTGGAACGTGATTTAGGGTTCTTTTTCTGCTTATATCTCAGCAATGGAAGGTCTCAGAGACTTCAGTCTACCTTCAGATTATAGAGGAGATCCATACCTTTAAAACAAGACCAAAATATTTGGGATTAAATGCTCATAACCGAAATGGGAGGGGTCAAAAGAAAACCTTTGCGGGTAGCTCCACCGGTGCATATTTTCTAGGTTTTTTGCTCATATCACAGCATTGGAAGGTCCCAGGGACTTAAAACCACCCCTTGATTATAGAGGGAATCTAGATCTTTCAAATGAGACCAAAAAACCCAGAATACAAAAATCACAACCCAGGGAGGGGGGTCAAAAACCCCACGTGTGGGCACCTTTGCTGGAACGTGATTTAGGGTTCTTTTTCTGCTTATATCTCAGCAATGGAAGGTCTCAGAGACTTCAGTCTACTTCAGATTATAGAGGAGATCCATACCTTTAAAACAAGACCAAAATATTTGGGATTAAATGCTCATAACCGAAATGGGAGGGGTCAAAAGAAAACCTTTGCGGGTAGCTCCACCGGTGCATATTTTCTAGGTTTTTTGCTCATATCACAGCATTGGAAGGTCCCAGGGACTTAAAACCACCCCTTGATTATAGAGGGAATCTAGATCTTTCAAATGAGACCAAAAAACCCAGAATACAAAAATCACAACCCAGGGAGGGGGGTCAAAAACCCCACGTGTGGGCACCTTTGCTGGAACGTGATTTAGGGTTCTTTTTCTGCTTATATCTCAGCAATGGAAGGTCTCAAAGACTTCAGTCTACCTTCAGATTATAGAGGAGATCCATACCTTTAAAACAAGACCCAAATATTTGGGATTAAATGCTCATAACCGAAATGGGAGGGGTCAAAAGAAAACCTTTGCGGGTAGCTCCACCGGTGCATATTTTCTAGGTTTTTTGCTCATATCACAGCATTGGAAGGTCCCAGGGACTTAAAACCACCCCTTGATTATAGAGGGAATCTAGATCTTTCAAATGAGACCAAAAAACCCAGAATACAAAAATCACAACCCAGGGAGGGGGGTCAAAAACCCCACGTGTGGGCACCTTTGCTGGAACGTGATTTAGGGTTCTTTTTCTGCTTATATCTCAGCAATGGAAGGTCTCAGAGACTTCAGTCTACCTTCAGATTATAGAGGAGATCCATACCTTTAAAACAAGACCAAAATATTTGGGATTAAATGCTCATAACCGAAATGGGAGGGGTCAAAAGAAAACCTTTGCGGGTAGCTCCACCGGTGCATATTTTCTAGGTTTTTTGCTCATATCACAGCATTGGAAGGTCCCAGGGACTTAAAACCACCCCTTGATTATAGAGGGAATCTAGATCTTTCAAATGAGACCAAAAAACCCAGAATACAAAAATCACAACCCAGGGAGGGGGGTCAAAAACCCCACGTGTGGGCACCTTTGCTGGAACGTGATTTAGGGTTCTTTTTCTGCTTATATCTCAGCAATGGAAGGTCTCAGAGACTTCAGTCTACCTTCAGATTATAGAGGAGATCCATACCTTTAAAACAAGACCAAAATATTTGGGATTAAATGCTCATAACCGAAATGGGAGGGGTCAAAAGAAAACCTTTGCGGGTAGCTCCACCGGTGCATATTTTCTAGGTTTTTTGCTCATATCACAGCATTGGAATGTCCCAGGGACTTAAAACCACCCCTTGATTATAGAGGGAATCTAGATCTTTCAAATGAGACCAAAAAACCCAGAATACAAAAATCACAACCCAGGGAGGGGGGTCAAAAACCCCACGTGTGGGCACCTTTGCTGGAACGTGATTTAGGGTTCTTTTTCTGCTTATATCTCAGCAATGGAAGGTCTCAGAGACTTCAGTCTACCTTCAGATTATAGAGGAGATCCATACCTTTAAAACAAGACCCAAATATTTGGGATTAAATGCTCATAACCGAAATGGGAGGGGTCAAAAGAAAACCTTTGCGGGTAGCTCCACCGGTGCATATTTTCTAGGTTTTTTGCTCATATCACAGCATTGGAAGGTCCCAGGGACTTAAAACCACCCCTTGATTATAGAGGGAATCTAGATCTTTCAAATGAGACCAAAAAACCCAGAATACATAAATCACAACCCAGGGAGGGGGGTCAAAAACCCCACGTGTGGGCACCTTTGCTGGAACGTGATTTAGGGTTCTTTTTCTGCTTATATCTCAGCAATGGAAGGTCTCAGAGACTTCAGTCTACTTCAGATTATAGAGGAGATCCATACCTTTAAAACAAGACCAAAATATTTGGGATTAAATGCTCATAACCGAAATGGGAGGGGTCAAAAGAAAACCTTTGCGGGTAGCTCCACCGGTGCATATTTTCTAGGTTTTTTGCTCATATCACAGCATTGGAAGGTCCCAGGGACTTAAAACCACCCCTTGATTATAGAGGGAATCTAGATCTTTCAAATGAGACCAAAAAACCCAGAATACAAAAATCACAACCCAGGGAGGGGGGTCAAAAACCCCACGTGTGGGCACCTTTGCTGGAACGTGATTTAGGGTTCTTTTTCTGCTTATATCTCAGCAATGGAAGGTCTCAGAGACTTCAGTCTACCTTCAGATTATAGAGGAGATCCATACCTTTAAAACAAGACCAAAATATTTGGGATTAAATGCTCATAACCGAAATGGGAGGGGTCAAAAGAAAACCTTTGCGGGTAGCTCCACCGGTGCATATTTTCTAGGTTTTTTGCTCATATCACAGCATTGGAAGGTCCCAGGGACTTAAAACCACCCCTTGATTATAGAGGGAATCTAGATCTTTCAAATGAGACCAAAAAACCCAGAATACAAAAATCACAACCCAGGGAGGGGGGTCAAAAACCCCACGTGTGGGCACCTTTGCTGGAACGTGATTTAGGGTTCTTTTTCTGCTTATATCTCAGCAATGGAAGGTCTCAGAGACTTCAGTCTACCTTCAGATTATAGAGGAGATCCATACCTTTAAAACAAGACCAAAATATTTGGGATTAAATGCTCATAACCGAAATGGGAGGGGTCAAAAGAAAACCTTTGCGGGTAGCTCCACCGGTGCATATTTTCTAGGTTTTTTGCTCATATCACAGCATTGGAAGGTCCCAGGGACTTAAAACCACCCCTTGATTATAGAGGGAATCTAGATCTTTCAAATGAGACCAAAAAACCCAGAATACAAAAATCACAACCCAGGGAGGGGGGTCAAAAACCCCACGTGTGGGCACCTTTGCTGGAACGTGATTTAGGGTTCTTTTTCTGCTTATATCTCAGCAATGGAAGGTCTCAGAGACTTCAGTCTACCTTCAGATTATAGAGGAGATCCATACCTTTAAAACAAGACCAAAATATTTGGGATTAAATGCTCATAACCGAAATGGGAGGGGTCAAAAGAAAACCTTTGCGGGTAGCTCCACCGGTGCATATTTTCTAGGTTTTTTGCTCATATCACAGCATTGGAAGGTCCCAGGGACTTAAAACCACCCCTTGATTATAGAGGGAATCTAGATCTTTCAAATGAGACCAAAAAACCCAGAATACAAAAATCACAACCCAGGGAGGGGATCAAAAAACCCACGTGTGGGTACCTTTGCTGGAACGTGATTTAGGTTTCTTTTTTTGCTTGTATCTCAGCAATGGAAGGTCTCAGGGACTTAAATCCACCTCCTAGTTATAGAGGGAATCCAGATCTTTTAAATGAGACCAAAAAACCCAGTATACAAAAATCACAACCTAGGGAGGGGGTCAAAAACCCCCCGTGTGGGCACCTTTGCTGGAACAGGATTTAGGGTACTTTTTTTCTAACCCTAACCCTAACCCACTGGTACCCAGGACGGGTGACCCAAGCTGGGGGGGTGATGGTGCAGCCCCCCCCCCCTGGCTCTCCCTGGGCACTGGTACCTAGGATGGGTGACCTAAGTTGGGGGTGATGGTGTAGCCCCCCCTAGCTCTCCGGGGACACTGGTACCCAGGACGGGTGACCCAATCCGGGGGGTGATGGTGCAGCCCCCCCTTGCTCTCC
>JBBPBX010110155.1:0-10912 GCA_038048925.1 Garcialebias charrua | reverse complement strand
CATCTTTTGTCTCAGGATACTTACAGCACAACTCTAAAACCACTAAACCAATGCAAAACTTCCCATCATAGAACAAATGTTTATTTCTCCAGTTTTCCTGAAGCCTTGACTGCTTGCTGCTCTGTATGTTTTGTCTGATGGCGCAGATTTAAGTCAATACTTTAAAAAAAACGCTGCTTCATTCTAATAATGCACCACCTTCAGTAAATAAATAATTAAAAGTCCACATCTTCTTTCAAACTCTAAATCCTGAATCTGTCTTTTTATTGTGTCCCAACATGACTTCTGGTGCTGCTGGTGCACACACAGTGTTGCTCACTTCAACACCACAGCACTCGTTTTCAAAATATAATGGGCTGTATAATATCACACCAGCTAATAACCAGGCTTCTTTATGATGGAGGTGTTGGTCCAGGACAGTCTGTGAAATTACATTGTGTCGAGCCTGGTCGCAGCTGTGATTTGACACAATAACACTGTCACAGCAAAGACTTCACACACCAGCAGGGAGGATGAAAGCCTCAACAAGCAGCACATTCACAACCTGATCACGGTCATCCCACGCAATTCAGATTTATCTGTATAGTACAGCGCTTCGTGTCATACTTCAAACAAAAAAGGCATCACACAAAATAATGCCTTGTATTTCTTTACAAAGTTTTTCCTTATGACATATCTAAAAAACACTGTACAGTACTTTAAAAGTAAACTTAGCAGAGCTTCAATTGACATTATCTGTGCCAAACCACTGTGTAACAAAAAAAAAGAGGTGTATGAATCAGAAACTGACAGGAAAACCACCGTTTATCATGTGCTACCAGGTCTTTCAGCTACTCATCTCTTGACTTGAGCAGAGAATTACTCTCTACTTCTTATTGTTATATTTACTGTATGTGTATTTAAAATGCAACCTCAGTTGTAAACCCTATTCTGAAGATTAAAAAAAATGTGTTCTAAATGTCTTGAGATATTTTTCACCAATTAAAATACTTACACAACTGTTTAAATGTATTCATTACTTTTAACTAGTTAAGGAGCACATTATGGAGACTATGCAGGTCTTCATGGCATAATTCTGCTTGGTAGTCACTGCATGTGTAAGTAAATGAAGGAATGACCAAGATGCACTATTAGATCCACAGTAACTTGTGATTTAGGGAAAAAATATGCAATTTTCCAGGCCATCCTTGTGGAAGCAATGGTCTCCAACTGGCCACACCAATGAAAATTGTCTGGCTTCAGCACAAGACTCAAAGCCAGAGAAGAAAAACTGAAAGTTATGCACCATAACTCATGTTCCCTGAAGGAAGGGAACGAGGTGCAACATACTTGCTATGGGAATTGCGCCCCCGCGCGATTACCTGAAGGAATATACTCACGCCTTTACGGCTAGGGGCGTCACCGCCGCGCCAGAGGCCCCGCCCTCTGGTTACTTAAGCGGCGTGCGCCCCTCCATCTTCCTCTTGAAGAGTGCACTTCACCGAGCTTTCAGCATTGAAAAGGGCCAGTTATGTTGCACCTCGTTCCCTTCCTTCAGGGAACATGAGTTATGGTGCATAACTTTCAGTTCCCTTTCAGTCATGTTCTCTCGGTGCAACATACTTGCTATGGGAACGTAATCCATTCACGCCCTTGAAATGCTCAGTAAAATGCATGCTAAGGAGAACGTCTGCCTCTGATCAGTAGGCATCCCAAGGTTACTTTCTACTGAATGTTAGAAAGAACAACCTGAGTGACGTCACCTGCAGTAACATCCAAACTGTAATGCCTTGCAAAAGTATTCAAGGAACTCCAATTCGCAGCAGCGCAGATGTCTGCAACTGGTATACCCTTGAACAATGACCAGGAAATGGCAAGGCCCCTAGTGGAGTGAGCGTGCACTCCAGAGGGTGCCTGCTGACCTTTACTACTGTAGGCCCTTTTAATGGCCTCAGTCACCCAGTGTGAGAGGCGTTGTTTTGATAGGGCTTTCCCGGTAGCAGGTGTTGCAAAGCAGACAAACAGTTGGTTTGTTCTTCTCCATTCGGCTGTTCTCTGCATGTAGGTGCGTAAAGCCCTCACTGGGCAGAGAGCCTGTAGCCTTTCCTTATCCTGGTTCAGGACAGAGGCAGGTGGAAAAGAGGAAAGATCAAAGTCTAGACTCCTATAGTTCAGGGTCCAGACCTTGGGGGTGTATGCGGGATTAGGCCTCAGTGTGACCTTTGACCCGTCTGGGGCGAATCTGGTGCACATTGGATGCACAGATAATGCGTGGAGGTCACCCACGCGTTTCGCCGAGCAAAGCGCCAGGAGTAAGGCCGTTTTATAAGATAGTATATCTACTGTAGTCTCACTCAATGGCTCGAATGGGGGGTCGCATAGAGCCCCCAAAACCAAACCGAGGTCCCAACCGGGAGTTAGGATCCTGCTGGGTGGTTTAGATCGAAGGACACCCTTCATAAATCTTATTATGATTGGGTGTGCTCCAGGTGTCCTGTTTCCCCAGCCTTCATGACAAGCAGAAATAGCTGAAAGGAAGACTTTAATCGTTGAATGAGAACGACCCTTTTCCAAGAGATCCTGAAGGAAGGTCAAGATTTGGACCAGGTTGCATGCATAAGAAACAATATTTCTTTCTGAGCACCAGGCCTCGAAGATACGCCATTTTTGGGCGTATAAGGATTGTGTTGACCCTGCGCGAGCATTCTGTATGGTTAATACCACGTTCTCGGGCAGGCCTGTCGCCATCAGCCTGTTTCTTTCAGCCGACAGACTGAGACTTCTGGAAGTTTTTGGCCTGGGTGGCCGCAGCGCCTCCTCTGGTGAACCAGAGGCCAACAGCCCCTGGATGTCCACCAGGTTTGGGAGAAGGCAGCTTGTCCCTGAGTTGTCTTGCTCAGAGATCATTGAGGACGGGCACAACCTGTCATCTTCGTTAGACAGTTTTGGAGAAGAACTATTCTTATCCTCCTCCAAATTATGGGGCTGCAGACCACGTAGGCGAGCAGACCTCCTTACTCCAGTCCTTTTAGTGGAATGGCCTCGACCATTGGCCCTTGGCTTCGATGAAGCTCTGGTGCCAGGCAAACTGACCGGATCCCGAATAAATTTTAAAGACAGTTTTGGATCAGCACGTAGAGACAGGTCACGTGCTACCTGACTGCTGCATGAGTTTTGTGTGTCCCTCGTTAATAGCAAAGGAGCATTCACCACACAAAAGCGTGAGGGGGTTCCTTTTAGTCTTGGTGATAAGGAGTGCAGTTTCCCTCGAACAACAGGAAGAGGAATCTGATTACATACAGACTTGTTTTTGTTTTCAGCCAGCTGAACACATCTTCCCTGAAGGTGTGAAACTTTAAGCTGCATAAAGGTGCCTGAAGCAGCCCCCCCCCGTCGAGAAAGGTTGTGGACTCGGCTCCTTGAGCTGCGGCCATGTCACGTACCCGTCTGTTTGGTGTATTGGCTGTCTCGCCTTTGATAATGGGGCGAGAGCCTGAACACGTGACCCTCCTCACCTGCCTCTGTAAGGGGCAAGGAGGGTGCTTACAGACGCCACTGTGTCTGCTTACCGCAGATGAAACAGAGGCAGTCTGCCGGGGCTTATTAAATATTCTAACACCCCGTGGGCCGTGAGGGAGGGGGGGAGAAAAAAAAACTCCCTTTATGACGGCATGCAGGTCAGAAGGATCTGCTTTGCTGGGAGAAGCTGTGTGTTGTTTTTTTTTTTTTGAGTCAGTAAAACAGAGATTTGCTGTTTCATGATTTTATTTGTGCTTACGTGACATGACGTATATGATTTTAAGTCACTCACAGCAGGGAGGGCATGATTGGTGCATGCTGAGAACCAACCAGCTTTTTGTACAGTGTTACAAATAAAGTCTGGGTTTAGGCGGATCATTCCCGTTACCGCGTGGGCGGGTGACCGTGTAATATGAAAACGTGAGCCTGGTTCATCAGGCTTGTTTCTGTCTGTCGTCGCGACTCGCCGAAGAGGCCCTGTGTTTGGACATTTGGCGAGGGACAAACCTGTTCTTGTTCCAGGCGTGCTCGTTACGAGGAGGGCCCGAAGGGGGTCTCTGTCTGGGCTCCTCCTCGTACGCTGGCCGCTTTTGCGGTGGGGCACGCGTCGTCGAGTGGTGCCTAGGCTGGGCAGGTCTTCCCCCCGCATTTTCCCTTGGGGGGGCGAAGCTTCTACGGGGGATCCCCACCCGGAGAGCCTCTGCCTGTTTGCGTCTTTGGTCCAGCTTCGTCTGAATCCGTTCCAAAGCTTTTCCAAACAGCCCTTCTGGCTGTATCGAGTGATGGAGAAAAGGCACCTTTTGTCCCTCGGGTAAGTCCGTCAGTGTCATCCAGAGATGGCGGGCAATGACCACCTCCTCATCCCTCTGCCCTGAGCAACTGCAGCAGTCCCCATCATTCAGAGCACGAAGTCAGTTGTTCTGCGGGCTTCCTCCAGCAATTCGGCAGCCGCCTGCTTGTCCGTTGCTACTTGAAGCTGCTGCAGCTTTTCTGCCAGGTAGGCTTGCATCAGCGCGGACGCGTTCATGGCGCGCGCCGCAAGTCCTTGAGCCCTGTAGCATTTCTCGAGGAGAGACGCCGAGGCCTGGCAGGCCCTGCTGGGGAGAGTTGGTTTTGCTCCTGAAGAGTTTGGGGCCAGGTGAGACGCCAGAGTGTCCTCTATTTGAGGCACGTTAGCTAAACCCACCTCGTCCATTCCATCCACGTCGAGAAATTGTGAGAGGGGAAGAAGCATAGGGGCTCGTGGGTGAGTCCAGGTGCGTGTTAGTTCCGTGAGAAAGTCTGGGAACACAGGCATCCTCTGCCTCGTGGCAGCCTGTTGCTTTGAATAAAAGTAATTTCCCGCTAGCCTCGTAACCTGTTGGCGAGGCGGGGGTTCGGGCCAGGGCACCTGTAGTGCGTCCGCTGCTCTGTGGCACAGTTCAAACAGAGCAGGGATGGAAGAGTCCGTGTCCGGGAGAGCGGGTAGGGGGGTCTGGGCGAGTGCGTCACCCTGATCCTCCATCTCTGCGTCCGCCTCCTCCATTGAAAATTCACCTGAGGCCGAGATCGATAACTCGTCGTCGTTCATCATACCCCAGGTGTCGAATTCGACAGTCAGGTCCTCCATGTTGGCCAACGCGTCGGGGGTGTCACCCCATTCGACCCGCGTGCTGTCGTGTAAAGCCATACTCTCCAACTCCGGTGTGGGGGTGAGAGGCTCCGTGGTGTCTGCGTCCGCAGAAGTGGCCGAGGTCCCCATGGCCTTGGCGACAATGTCGACCCGATGCCGCAGCACCGCATCCATCATGATGCTGCAGTGTTAGGGGTGTAACGGTACGCTAAAATCACATTTTGGTTCGGTTCAATTACAAGGAGGGCTCGGTTCGGTTTATTTTCGGTTTATTTTCGGTACAAAAAAAAAAAGACAAAATAAAGACTTACAAAATGTTTATTTTGAAAATATGCCAAAAATATGTTTGTATTGTATTGTAGTAATAAATAAAAGTGACCCATTTGGATGATATTTTAAATAAACAGCACTCTACAATAAATAAATTATATTAAAAATAATAAAAATCTTAATAAATACAATAACAGTCAGAACCAGAACAATAAGCAGCAACAGACTGTTTACAATCTAACTAATCAAGTTTTTGTCCAGTAGCAGCAGTGTGGCTGTATTTGTCCTCATTACTCACAACCAGAGTTCAGTTCAGTCATCACACACTTCTTAGCTGCAGCAGGTGATCTCTGGTGGATTTCCCTGAAGTGGAAGAGACATGCTACCTCTGTAACTGGAAATACTGGAAATAAAAAACAGAGGTAAAAAAAAACAAGTTAATAAGATTATGATTTTAAATAATAATAAATTATAATTATAATAAAAGAACAATACCTCTTGAACGGTTGAATCTCCCACTCATTATCAGGGCAGGGCTTAAATCAGCTCCAGGACTTGTTCACAATCAGTTTTAGTTTTTTCATAAAGAGCTGAACTTTTTGACTTAAGTGTTGACGTGATGGATGTCTCATAGCAAGGATCAACTGTGCATTAAAAACATTCAGACTTAGATTCAGATCTTTAAAAACTCATACAGTTTGTGTTATTGCTCTGGTTACCTGATAAAAGTTGTTTAAATGCAGCTGCGAATCTGCAACAGCTGCTGTTTCTGTTCACATTCCGATGACGTAGTTTCCAGAATCTGCAACAGCTGCTGTTTCTGTTCACATTCCGATGACGTAGTTTCCAGAATCTGCAACAGCTGCTGTTTCTGTTCACATTCCGATGACGTAGTTTCCAGCGCGTTCACGTTAGACGTGTTGCTGCTGCAGAGAGCTGCGTCACGCAGCTGCTGCAGAGTCTTCATGAAACAATGTCCACAAACACAGCTTTGAACGTGCGCTCATCTTAACAAGAAAGCCATAACGTTCCCAAACAGGAGACCGGAGCGAGCAGCTAATGGCTAATAATGCTGTGTGTGCTGCGCGATAATAGCTCCATGCTGAAACGCGCCCAGGAAATTTTGTCGCGCATATATTAACGTTCAATGAGTGAAAAAATAACCGAAACGGTACGCAGGTGGACCGAACCGAACGTGCTATACCGAAACGGTTCGGTACACCCATTACAACCGTTACATGCCTATGCAGTGTGGGCAAAAGTCAGGTGCGTCCAGCGCAGTTTTTGCATGAAGCATTCCCAGGCAGATAGGACAGGCCTCGTGGGTGTCCGTCGCCGCGAGATAAAAACCACAGCAACTTGGACAGGGGCGCGAGGTGGGGCTTGCCGCCGTGGTGGTCTTCCTTGGAAGTTTCGCTTTCCGCTTCCCCTTCTCCGGAGCCATTCTGTCCGAGACGAGGCGAGCGAGTCCTTCCAGAATTTTTCGTCTTCTTTCTTGAGACGTCTCCTCCGTCGCTTCCCCTTCTCCGGAGCCATTCTGTCCGAGACGAGGCGAGCGAGTCCTTCCAGAATTTTTCTTCTTCTTTCTTGAGATGTCTCCTCCGTCGTGTTGCTTTCGCTGGCCAGCCCGCTAGCTTGACGTAGCGAGGCAGCCTCCTTTTTTTTTTTATGGCGTAGTTAGCGCCGTCGCGAAGCAATCTGTAGAGAGAGGAGAGAAAACTTTGGGGTTAGGTGGAAAAATGCTGGACTAGGCTTGCTAGTCCAGCAGTACGCAGGAAATAATTCTCTGTGCGCTCTGTGTAGGGAGCGAGCTCACCTCGAATGAGCGATGAAGGCACCAGAGAAGTCCCGCGAAGAGGTAGTTCAGGTTTAAGCGAGGTGAAAGGCAAAAAAGAGGAAGATGGAGGGGCGCACGCCTCTTAAGTAACCAGAGGGCGGGGCCTCTGGCACGGCGGTGACGCTCCTAGCCGGAAAGGCGTGAGTATATTCCTTCAGGTAATCGCGCGGGGCGCAATTCCCATAGCAAGTATGTTGCACCGAGAGAACATGACTGAAAGGGAACTAAAAAGAGTAATTGTGCTATGTTTCTGGGAAAATCAAAACAATAAGTAACAGTCATTCAGTCATTGTGTTCAGATAACCATCACCTCCAGCTGTATGTAGTCTTCCTGTTTCTTATTGTGAAAGTCTTACTAGAATGACTTTGTCCCCGTTAGAAACTCACAGGAGGTCCACACCTTTGTTGGTTTTAGAATAGCCACGCACAGACACAAGGGCAATGTGCCAGTGTTCCACGAAGATGTAGTTGGTAGGAAATCAGGTATGAAAACTCATCTGTTATAAGCCTGATTTATATTGTGAAGCAAAGAAATTCTATACTTAGCCGGGATACATTGTGTTTTAAGTATTTTATTTGTATTATTTGTATTTTATTTAGGGCACAATAAAACCAAGAAGTAATAAAACTGTCACATACTGTACTTTCACACATTTCCGAGACAAAACCCACCCTCGTGCATTGTGCTGCTCCTCAAACGCTTTCATTCCAAGTCACAGTTTCAGCGGTCGTTGATGGTGGCTGCTGTCACCAACAGACTGCAGGAAGGGGCTGTATCTCCAGACTTTCTGTGAGACCACAACAGCTACTCTCTGTGTCATTTCAATCTGAAACTGTACCATGGAAAATTCTGCTATGGTGCAAAAAAAGCCCCTTCAAGTACCGGCAGGTGCAAACCAGCAGGTCAATTTAAAGCAATAAGTCAGTTATTTTAAAGTAGGGATGCACGATATTGGATTTTTGGCCAATATCCAATATGTCGATATGTTAAAACTTATTTGGCCGATAACCGATGCCGATATTTTCTTTCTTTTGTCAGAACATAGCCCTCTTATTTAAGCTCATTTGCTAGTAAAATTGTGCAACAGCTGTAAGAGCTGGTGACATACATTCAATAACAGCCATACGATATGTACAGTACATGTACAGTATATCACTTTAACTTATATTAAGTGAAAAGTGTTAAATGTCTTTTATTAGCATTAGTCACCTGTGATGCTGTCTCGCTTGAGGAGGCTTGTTCCAGGTTCCTAGCTGCAGTGTGGGATCCCTTGCACTCCTGTGCATGAAGGACAGTCTTTTTAAGTTCAAAGTTTTTGTCTATCCATTGTGCCTTAATCATGCTAACGGGGCTAACACGACGTCCAAATGTCTGCGATAAAACTCACCTAACAAGTCGTGCTATCGGCTATTAGCTTCTCAAAGACGTCAGAAATGATGGCTTGTAGCTCAGGTAATATTATATCAGAAAAATATCTCTGACTGGGGACAATGTAGCGAGGCTCAACTTATTTATTTTTTAAATCTTCGAAATCTGACATCCTCACCAACAAAAAAAAAAACTTTTCACTGTCGACATTTTGAATTTTCCTCTCCGCCGTGATCAGAGCAGGTAGGCGTGCGTGACGTCATCACGTTGTGCTGCCGCTGCAGGCATTCTTGTCACTGGGTTGTCATACAAAAACAGAGACTTTTATATTGGTGAGTTATTTTTGATAGAATGGCCGATGTCCGACATTGAACTTTAACATTAATATCGGCCGATACCATGCCGATAATATTGTGCATCCCTATTTTAAAGGACAACACCCACCATGACACTAACAATTCACCATATTGTACAATTACTGTAATTTATTATTAGGTCTATTTTCATTTTTGCATTTGGGCCAGGCGAGGGTTAAAAAAAAAAAAAAAAAAAAACCACTCCCGAATGAATCCGGAAACCTGGCCGAAGAGTCCCGAAGGGTCATGCCTTTTGTTACATGATCTCCACCCAGAAGGCAGAAGGTAGGAGTGAGTTTCCATGGAGGTTTATGAGAGAGAGTGGTAGTTAAAACAGCATATTTCCTGGTGCATTTGTGTGTATCGGTATATGGACCAGCGCTCTGATTTTATTTATTATTTATTTTATAACACCGCTGCGGACCTTTTGCTGCTCTCATTCATTCTGCCCCTGAGGAGCGAGCCGCGAGCCGCGCGGTCTCTGGCTCCTCGTTCCGCTGGTTATGGAGAGCAAACAATGACGAAAAGGGCGTGGACAAATACAGAAGGGGCGTGAACAAATACAGATCTCACGAGAGCAAATACATGCCTCGAGGGAACAAATTACACTCGAGCGAGCGCAAATCAGCCCCCCGCGCGTAATGAAGATGAGCGCGAGCATAGAAAAGAGATCCAAGCGCGCGCACGCCCCCTCAGAGGACAACTACATGCCCGTGCGTGCAAAATGTATCTACTGTCTGTCTGTCCCTCTCGCTCACGGTTCAGAATTTTGGCAGTCCGTGGGCGGAGCCAGCTGGCCTCTGTATCAGGACACATGATTGGCTGGAGTCCCTTCTCCTCTGTGATTGGATGTAACACTTCCTGAACTTTGGGAGGTTGTCTCCCAGTTTTTAACACATTTTTATCTTATATTTTATTTATATTTTAAATCTCTGAAATACACTGAAAACAATAGACCTGTATGTATGAAATGTTAATAGATTGGCCCACTAATTCATGTTAATCCAAAGTCTAAAACATAGAACCCATTGTAGTTTTATTTATTTATTTCTAGTCTACATCTGATATGCCCTAATTAGTTACACTATTGTGAATATGGAGACTTTCATCATGTTTCAATCCATGCTTTGAGATCTCTTTTCTACGCTCGCGCTCATCTTCATTACGCGCGGGGGGCTGATTTGCGCTCGCTCGAGTGTAATTTGCTCCCTCGAGGCATGTATTTGCTCTCGTGAGATCTGTATTTGTTCACACCCCTTCTGTATTTGTTCACGCCCATTTAGTCTTTATTTTATCTCCATAGCTGGTCACCTTTGAAGTTCCTCGTGCCGGTGTAATTTGCTCCCTCGAGTGTATGTATCTGCTCTTATCTCTCGTCAGCCTTGTTAAGGGGAGCACAGGTCGGGAAGCACGCGCGCGCGCAGAGCCCAGCTGAGCGGCTGGCTGCCTTTCTGATCACGGGGCGAGAGAATAAAAAGTCGATGCGGAAATGAATGAATTTGTCGCGATCAAACGAATTAAACTAGTATGTCTAAGTGGATGCTCGCTCAGAATATGAGTGAGCGACAGCAGGATTAATCAACAGGCAGCTTTAGGGAATATTTAAAAATGCTTCCTTTTTCTTTTCCTCTGCTCGCCTGTAACTCCAAGGCGTCACTTTGGTGACGTGAATGCCCAAGTGAATGCCCATATATGGAGAGGGGCAGATTTTCCCGGAGCTGCATGCTAAAATCTGCTATAAATCATGAAATAACACATTTAGTGTTATTTCTCCACAATATAAGTAAACGCTCCTGTATTATTTTTAAATAAACTAATAAATATTAATGGCGATGCAATTTGAAAACATGGTGGGTGTTGGGCTTTAAAGTAAAATTCATGTTTAATTTAAAGCTAATCGAGCAGAGCGAACACAGAACTGGCAGACAATTTTACATATATTGAGCTTAAACTTGGTATAGCAGTAGCCG
>JBBPBX010110154.1:0-10912 GCA_038048925.1 Garcialebias charrua | reverse complement strand
TCTATCTATCCATCCATCTATCAAACATCCGGCCTTCTTGAAACCAGACAGATGGATTCTTTACTGACTGAGGTCCACGCTTTATCCATCCATACATACATCCATCTATCAAACATCCATCCATCCATCAAACATCCATCCATCCATCCATCAAACATCCATCCATCATCCATCCATCAAACATCCTGGCTTCCTGAACCTAGACAGATGGATTCTTTACTGACTGAGGTCCACGCTTTATCCATCCATACATCCATCCATCCATCAAACATCCACACATCCATCCATCCATCCATCCATCAAACATCATCCATCAATCATCAAACATCCTGCCTTCCTGAACCCAGACATATGGATTCTTTACTGACTGAGGTCCACACTTTATCCATCCATCCATCAAACATCCATCCATCCATCCATCAAACATCCATCCATCATTCATCCATCAAACATCCATCCATCTATCTATCCATCCATCTATCAAACATCCGGCCTTCTTGAAACCAGACAGATGGATTCTTTACTGACTGAGGTCCACGCTTTATCCATCCATACATACATCCATCTATCAAACATCCATCCATCCATCCATCAAACATCCATCCATCCATCCATCAAACATCCATCCATCATCCATCCATCAAACATCCTGGCTTCCTGAACCTAGACAGATGGATTCTTTACTGACTGAGGTCCACGCTTTATCCATCCATCCATCCATCAAACATCCATCCATCCATCCATCCATCAAACATCCATCTATCCATCCATCAAACATCCTGCCTTACTGAACCCAGACAGATGGATTCTTTACTGACTGATGTCCACGCTTTATCCATCCATCATCAAACATCCACACATCATCCATCAAACATCCATCCAAACATCCACACATCATCCATCAAACATCCATCCATCAAACATCCATCCATCATCCATCCATCAAACATCCATCCATCTATCCATCCATCTATCAAACATCCTGTCTTCCTGAACCCAGACAGATGGATTCTTTACTGACTGAGGTTCATGCTTTATCCATCCATACATACATCCATCCATCCATCTATCAAACATCCATCCATCCATCAAACATCCAGCCTTGCTGAACCCAGACGGATAGATTCTTTACTGACTGAGGTCCACGCTTTATCCATCCATCCATCCATCCATCCATCCATCCATGCATCCATCTATCAAACATCATCCATCCATCCATCAAACATCCTGCCTTCTTGAAAACAGACATATGGATTCTTTACTGACTGAGGTCCACGCTTTATCCATCCATCCATGCATCCATCCATCCATAAAACATCCATACATCCATCCATCCATCAAACATCCTGCCTTCCTGAACCAGACAGATGGATTCTTTACTGACTGAGGTCCACGCTTTATCCATACATCCACCCATCCATCCATCAAACATCCATCTATCCATCATCAAACATCCATCCATCAAACATCCTGCCTTGCTGAACCCAGACAGATGGATTCTTTACTGACTGAGGTCCACGCTTTATCCAACCATCCATGCATCCATCCATCTATCAAACATCTATCCATCAAACATCCATCATCCATCAAACATCCTGCCTTCCTTAACCCAGACATATGGATTCTTTACTGACTGAGGTCCACGCTTTATCCATCCATCTATCAAACATCCATCCATCCATCAAACGTCCATCCATCAAACATCCATACATCTATCCATCAAACATCCTACCTTCCTGAACCCAGACAGATGGATTTACTGACTGAGGTCCACACTTTATCCATCCATCCATCCATCCATCAAACATCCATCCATCCATACATCCATGCATCAAACATCCATCCATCCATCTATCCATCAAACATCTCAAACATCCATCAAACATCCATCCATCCATCCATCAAACATC
Organism: Garcialebias charrua; assembly: GCA_038048925.1. NCBI lineage: Eukaryota > Metazoa > Chordata > Actinopteri > Cyprinodontiformes > Rivulidae > Garcialebias > Garcialebias charrua. The sequence continues at coordinate 9,002 of JBBPBX010110154.1, read as the reverse complement.
TATCCATCCATCAAACATCCATCCATCCATCAAACATCCTGCCTTGCTGAACCCAGACAGATGGATTCTTTACTGACTGAGGTCCATGCTTTATCCATCCATTCATCCATCCATCCATCCATCAAACATCCACACATCCATCCATCCATCCATGCATCCATCCATCAAACATCATCCATCCATCATCAAACATCCTGCCTTCCTGAACCCAGACATATGGATTCTTTATTGACTGAGGTCCACACTTTATCCATCCATCCATCAAACATCCATCCATCCATCCATCAAACATCCATCCATCATTCATCTATCAAACATCCATCCATCTATCTATCCATCCATGCATCCATCCATCAAACATCATCCATCCATCATCAAACATCCTGCCTTCCTGAACCCAGACATATGGATTCTTTATTGACTGAGGTCCACACTTTATCCATCCATCCATCAAACATCCATCCATCCATCCATCAAACATCCATCCATCATTCATCTATCAAACATCCATCCATCTATCTATCCATCCATCTATCAAACATCCGGCCTTCTTGAAACCAGACAGATGGATTCTTTACTGACTGAGGTCCACGCTTTATCCATCCATACATCCATCCATCCATCAAACATCCAGCCTTGCTGAACGCAGACAGATGGAGTCTTTACTGACTGATGTCCACCTTTTATCCATCCATGCATGCATCCATCCATCCATCCATCAAACATCCATCCATCCATCCATGTATCCATCCATCAAATATCATCCATCTATCCATCAAACATCTTGCTTTCTTAAAAACATGATAAACTGAAATTGTGTGTGTGTTTGTGTGTGTGACTGTTTTGTGGTTTCTAAGGACAGTGTTTTGTCAGGACAGTAATGAACTGTAATCTGCTTGTCTGTTTATAGCATATGACAATGTCCTTAAAAACCATAAAACAGTCACACACACAAACACACAATTTCAGTTGAACATGTTATATTTACATGTCTATGTCCATCTGGACAGTCAGAGAGACATTCAGCAGGTAGACAGTCAGAGAGACATTCAGCAGGTAGACAGTCAGAGAGACACTCAGCAGGAGGACAGTCAGAGAGACACTCAGCAGGTGGACAGTCAGAGAGACATTCAGCAGGTAGACAGTCAAAGAGACACTCAGCAGGAGGACAGTCAGAGAGACATTCAGCAGGTGAACAGTCAGAGAGACATTCAGCAGGTGGACAGTTAGAGAGACACTCAGCAGGTGGACAGTCAGAGAGACACTCAGCAGGTAGACAGTCAGAGAGACACTCAACAGGTGGACAGTCAGAGAGACATTCAGCAGGTAGACGGTCAGAGAGACATTCAGCAGGTAGACAGTCAGAGAGACACTCGGCAGGAGGACAGTCAGAGAGACACTCAGCAGGTGGACAGTCAGAGAGACATTCAGCAGGTAGACAGTCAGAGAGACACTCAGCAGGAGGACAGTCAGAGAGACATTCAGCAGGTGGACAGTCAGAGAGACACTCAGCAGGTGGACAGTCAGAGAGACATTCAGCAGGAGGACAGTCAGAGAGACATTCAGTAGGTGGACAGTCAGAGAGACACTCAGCAGGTGGACAGTTAGAGAGACATTCAGCAGGTGGACAGTCAGAGAGACATTCAGCAGGTGAACAGTCAGAGAGATACTCAGCAGGAGGACAGTCAGAGAGACACTCAGCAGGTGGACAGTCAGAGAGACATTCAGCAGGTGGACAGTCAGAGAGACACTCGGCAGGAGGACAGTCAGAGAGACACTCAGCAGGTGGACAGTCAGAGAGACAGTGGTTTGGACATGTCCAGAGGAGGGACAGTGGTTTGGACATGTCCAGAGGAGGGACAATGGTTTGGACATGTCCAGAGGAGGGACAGTGGGTATATTAGTAGAAGGATGTTAGACATGAAGCTGCAGGAAAAAGACAAAGAGGAGATATATGGATGCAGTTAGCGAGGACATGAAGGTAGTTGGAGTGAGGACAGAGGATTCAGAGGACAGAGTGAGGTGGAGGAGGATGACTCGCTGTGGCGACCCCTGAAAAGGGAAAAGCCGAAAGAAGAAGAAGCGTTAACATTTAACTTGACCACTGCAGCGTGACAAGCTGTGAACGCTGTATTGTAACATAAAGAGAGGTTTTAATGTTTTCACCGTGATTTTTGTGCTAAATTTGCTCTTATGTTTCATTTTTCACCTCAAAGCGGAGTGAGCAGACAGCCCCTACCCTTCCCCAAAGAGCGTCGTTACGTCATCACGGTCAAACTGCAGTGATGCAGGTAAGATGAAAATAGAAGTGACGTGCATTTGGTGAAAACTGAGAATTGTTTTGTAACTTTTTCATATTTTTACATGTTTTCAGCTAGTCCTGCAACTTTTATCAGAATCACAGTCAGAATATTGTCATTTGCACCACATGTGGTACATGTGATGAAACGAGATTATGTACACATGGTCCCAGTTACATCCAACAACAAAATGTAAGAGAAAAACAGTAATACAAGCCCAAAACCAGAAAAGTTGGCACGTTGTGCAAATCGCAAATAAAAACAGAATACAATGACTTGCAAATCTTTTTCAACCCATATTCAACTGAATAGAATGCAAAGACAATATATTTAATGTTCGAACGGAGAAACTTTATTTTGTTTTGCAAATAACCATTAACTTAGAATTCAATGGCAGCAACACATTGCAAAAAAGTTGGCACAGGGACATATTTACCACTGTGTTACATCGCCTTTCCTTTTAACAACACTCAGTAAACGTTTGGGAACTGAGGAGACCAATTTTTGAAGCTTTTCAGGTGGAATTCTTCCCCATTCTTGCTTGATGTACAGCTTAAGTTGTTCAACAGTCCGGGGTCTCCGTTGTCGTATTTTACGTTTCATAATGCGCCACACATTTTCAATGGGGGACAGGTCTGGACTGCAGGCAGGCCAGGGGAGGACCCGCACTCTTTTGCTACGAAGCCACGCTGTTGTAACACGTGCAGAATGTGGCTTGGCATTGTCTTGCTGAAATAAGCTGGGGCGTCCATGAAAAAGACGTCGCTTGGATGGCAGCATATGTTGCTCCAAAACCTGTATGTACCTTTCAGCATTAATGGTGCCTTCACAGATGTGTAAGTTACCCATGCCTTGGGCACTAATGCACCCCCATACCATCACAGATGCTGGCTTTTGAACTTTGCGCCTATAACAGTCCTGATGGTTCTTTTCCTCTTTGGTCCGTAAGACACGACGTCCACAGTTTCCAAAGACAATTTGAAATGTGGACTCATCAGACCACAGAACACTTTTCCACTTTGCATCAGTCCATCTCAGATGAGCTCGGGCCCAGCAAAGCCGGCGGCGTTTCTGGATCTTGTTGATGAATGGCTTTTGCTTTGCATAGTAGAGCTTTAACTTGCACTTACAGATGTAGCGACGAACTGTAGTTACTGACAGTGGTTTTCTGAAGTATTCCTGAGCCCATGTGGTGATATCTTTTACACACTGATGTCGGTTTTTGATGCAGTACCGCCTGAGGGATCGAAGGTCACGGGCATTCAATGTTGGTTTTCGGCCTTGCCCCTTACGTGTAGTGATTTCTCCAGATTCTCTGAACCTTTTGATGATATTACGGACCGTAGATGGTGAAATTCCTAAATTCCTTGCAATAGCTCGTTGAGAAAAGTTGTTCTTGAACTGTTCGACAATTTGCCCACGCATTTGTTCACAGAGTGGTGACCCTCGCCCCATCCTTCTATGTGGATGACTGAGCATGTCAAGGAAGCTGCTTTTATACCCAATCATGGCACCCACCTGTTCCCAATTTGCATGTTCACCTGTGGGATATTCCAAATAAGTGTTTGATGAGCATTCCTCAAATTTCTCTGTCTTCTTTGTCACTTGTGCCAGCTTTTTTGAAACATGTTGCAGGCATCAAATTCCAAATGAGCTAATAATTGCAAAAAATAACAAAGTTTACCAGTTCGAACGTTAAGTATGTGGTCTTTGCAGTGTGTTCAATTGAATATAGGTTGAAAAAGATTTGCAAGTCATTGTATTCTGTTTTTATTTGCGATTTCCACAACGTGCCAACTTTTCTGGTTTTGGGCTTGTAATATCTAGGATATAACTAAGAAAAACATCAACTAGAAATACACTAATCACTAATGTAATAGAAAAACATCATTATAAACAGCAGCACGAACCTGAGTCTGTATGAGCAGATGGTCACAAATGAACACACAACAACAAGAAAACAGATCAGCATCAACATGATGTGATATTTTGCAGTATTTATTCTTATTATTTATTTATTCATGAGTCTAACAGCCTCAGGGTAGAAGCTGTTCCTCTGTCTAATGGTTCTACATTTCATGCTCCTTAACCTCCGTCCTGAGAGGAGCGGGGCAAAGACTGTGTGTGCTGGGTGAGTGGGGTCTTTCATGATGCAGGTGGCCCTCTCCCTGCATCTGGAGGTGTAGATGTCTGTGATGGTGGGGAGACTGACTCCAACATCTTCTGTGCAGCCTTCACCACTCTCTGCAGAGCCTTTCTTTCTGCAGCTGTGCAGCCTCCATGCCACACGTTGATGCTGGAGCACAGGATGCTCTCCATTGCACACATGTAGAAGGAGGTGAGGACTGACAACACCATCGCCCATGATCGGGTCATCAGAGACTCTACTTCCTCAGACGGCTGAGAAGATCTGGTCTGGGAAGCTCAGTCCTCACCTCCTTCTACAGGTGTGCAGTGGAGAGCATCCTGTGCTCCAGCATCAACGTGTGGCATGGAGGCTGCACAGCTGCAGAAAAAAAGCTCTGCAGAGAGTGGTGAAGGCTGCACAGAGGTCTGTTGGAGTCAGTCTCCCCACCATCACAGACATCTACACCTCCAGATGCAAGAAGAGGGCCACCTGCATCATGAAGGACCACACTCATCCAGCGCATACACAATCTTTGCCCTGTTCCCCTCAGGAAGTAGGTTGAGCATCAAATGTTGAACCACTTGAGGAACAGCTGCTACCCTGAGGCTGTTAGACTCATGAATAATACATGATAAGAATAATCACTGCAAAATATCACATCATGCTGATCTGTTTTCCTGTTGCTGTTCATTTGTGACCATCTGCTCATACGGACTCATGCTCGTGCTGCTGCTTGTATTGATGTTTTTCTATTACGGTACATTGGTGCTTAGTGTATTTTTAGCTGATGTTTTTCTTAGATCATATCTTAGATGTTACTACTGTTCTTCTCTTACATTTTTTTGTTGTTGGATGTTACTGGGACCCGGTGTAAATAATCTCGTTTCATCACATGTACCACATGCGGTGGTAGAGGTTTTAATGTTTTCAATGTCATTTCTGTGCAAAATATGCTCATATTTTTCTTTTTTTAACCTCAAAGCAGTGAGCAGACAGACGAACAGCGTCATTACATCATCACGTTGCAGTGTCGTTACACCATCACGTAGTCTGCAGTGTCAAGTAGGTATCAGAATACTGTATAAGTGACGTGCAATTGGTGAAAACTTAGAATTGTTTTGTAACTTTTTTATATTTGTAGCCGAACGGGTATGGGTAAAAAAATACTTTAGGCAACTTTTAGTTTAAAAAAAATAATCTATTTAAAAAAATGAATTTGGTTAAAAACTTTATTAAAAGTTACCCTTTAGGCACTTTAGACCCGTTGCAGAAGATGAGGCAGGAGACACTTCACACAAACACCAATAAATTGCACAATTTGTTTAATAAAAAATCCTAAATTTAAAATACACAGTTAAAAAGGCAGTAATAACTCCTGGCAACAATGAAAGTGCAATTCGATAAAGACAGTAGTACACCACGGCAGAATTAATACCACCGCCTGGGAGATGTCCAATTAATCAAGCCACAGCTGTCCAAAGAGTTCGTCCTGGGAGAACCGTTGCGCTGCAGCAGACACCATCCACGCCGGCACCAAGACGATTAGTCCGGGCTGAACCCCAGTCCGGGCTGAACCCCAGTCGGCCCCGATCAGCCAGACAGGACGGGTGATGCAGCCAGCCTTAAGCTGACCAGAACAGTGGGCATCAAATCAGCAGCCAGGACAGCAAGACGACAGCCAGTGGACAGCTCGAACAGCAGGTGAACAAAACGGTGAAGGACAAACAGCAGCAGCTAATAAACAAAGATTAGAATTAAAAGCTGAACATAAAACAGAAAGACGAACTAGCGCTTTACTCACCACGAGCTCCACCTCAACAGTAGAGGGAAGCAGGAGGCTTGTACATTTGGTCGTGGAACAGTAGATCACGGCGACCTTACAGCGCACATTCAGTTACGCTGGCGCGACCCAGCCAGCAGACGCCAGGGTCTGAACCGGAAGGCGGATGACGTGAAGTCAACCACTGAAGCCTGGCCCTTTTTATACCGGAAGCCAGCCTTGGACCCAATCACATCCCGCACTCATGTGGTGCGTTCAATGTCCGTAGGGACATCCTGCCACATATTTTTACATGTTTTCAGCTAGTCCAAGAGGTGTACAACTTTAATCAGAGTCTAATCATCTTTATTGTCATTTGCACCGCATGTGGTACATGTGATGAAACAAGATTATGTACACAAGGTCCCAGTTACATCCAACAACAAAATGTGAGAGAAAAACAGCAATAACATGTAGGATATAACTAAGAAAAACATCAACTAGAAATACACTAAGCCCTAATATAATAGGAAAACATAATTACAAACAGCAGCACGGACATGAGTCTGTATGAGCAGATGGTCACAAATGAACACAGAAACAAAAAAACAGATCAGCATGTTGTGATGTTTTGCAGTAATTACTGTTTTCTAATTGTTTATTTATTCATGAGTCTAACAGCCTCAGGGTAGAAGCTGTTCCTCAGTCTAGTGGTTCTACATTTGATGCTCCTCAACCTCCTTCCTGAGGGGAGTGGGGCAAAGAGTTTGTGTGCTGGGTGAGTGGGGTCTTTCATGATACAGGTGGCTCTCTTCCTGCATCTGGAGGTGTAAATGTCTGTGATGGTGGGGAGACTGACTCCAACATCTTCTGTGCAGCCTTCACCACTCTCTGCAGAGCTTTTCTTTCTGCAGCTGTGCAGCCTCCATGCCACACGTTGATGCCGGAGCACAGGATGCTCTCAACGGCACACGTGTAGAAGGAGGTGAAGACAGACAACACCACCGCCCTGATCAAAAAAAGGTAATCAGAGACTCTACTTCCTCAGACGGCTGAGAAGAGCTGGTCTGGGAAGCTCAGTCCTCACCTCCTTCTACAGGTGTGCGATGGAGAGCATCCTGTGCTCACACATTGATGCTGGAGCACAGGATGCTCTCCACTGCACACCTGTAGAAGGAGATGAGGACTGGGCTACTCAGACCAGCTCGTCTCAGCCGCCTGAGGTAGTAGAGTCTCTGATGAACTTTGTTGATCAGGCTGGTTGTGTTGTTGGTCCAGCTGAGGCTATAATTCAAGTGCACACCCAAGTACTTGTAGCTGGAGACCAGTGGTGGAGAAAGTACTCAAACACTGTTTATAAGTAAAAGTACAAATAAACAGACAAAAATGTACTCTAGTAAAAGTAGATGTACCATTATATTGTGTTTACTTAAGTAAAAGTAAATAAGTACTTGCTTTTAAAAATGCTTAAAGTATTAAAGTAAAAGTAATGAGTCAGAGTCAGAGAGTCAGAGTCAGAGAGTCTTTATTGTCATTTGCACCGCATGTGGTACATGAGATGAAAACGAGATTATGTACACGAGGTCCCAGTTACATCCAACAACAAATGAAAGAGAAAAACAGTAATAACATCGAGAACTAACTAAGAAAAACATCAACTAGTAATACACTAAGCCTAATATAGTGGGAATAAACAGCAGCACGAACATGAGTTTGTATGAGCAGATGGTCACAGATGGTCACAGATGAACACAGCAACAAGAAAACATATCAGCATCACCATGATGTGATATTTTGCAGTGTTTATTTTAATTTTATTTTTATTTATTCATGAGTCTAACAGCCTCAGGGTAGAAGCTGTTCCTCAGTCTAGTGGTTCTACACTTGATGCTCCTCAACCTCCGTCCTGAGGGGAGTGGGGCAAAGAGTGAGTGTGCTGGATGAGTGAGGTCTTTCATGATACAGGTGGCTCTTTTCCTGCATCTAGAGGTGTAAATGTCTGTGATGGTGGGGAGACTGACTCCAACAGACTTCTGTGCAGCCTTCACCACTCTCTGCAGAGCTTTTCTTTCTTCAACTGTGCAGCCTCCATGCCACACGTTGATGCTGGAGCACAGGATGCTCTCCACTGCACACCTGTAGAACGAGGTGAGAACTGGGCTGCTCAGACCGGCTCGTCTCAGCCGTCTGAGGAAGTAGAGTCTCTGATGACCTTTCTTGATCAGGCTGGTGGTGTTGTTGCTCCAGCTGAGGTTATCATTCATGTGTACACCCAGGTATTTGTAGCTGGAGACCACTTCCACTGCAGACCCACCTATTATCAGTGGGGCATGGGTGTGTTTGTTCCTTCTGAAGTCCACAATCATCTCCTTTGTCTTCTTCACATTCATGTGAAGATTATTCTCTTTGCACCAGCTCTCCAGGTGTTCCACCTCCTGTCTGTAGCTGGACTCATCATTGTTTGTGATGCATCCCACCACCGCTGTATCATCTGCAAACTTAACAATATGACAGCCTGGAAGTGTGGCTGTACAATCATATGTGAGCAGAGTGAACAGAAGGGGGCTCAGCACACATCCCTGAGGAGAGCCAGTGCTGAGGGTTATGGTGGAGGAGGAGAAGTTGTGGATCTTCACGGACTGTGGTCTGTCTGTTAAGAAGTCTAGTATCCAGTTACAAATAGAGGGGCTTAGTCCAAGTGTAGATAGTTTGTCTATCAGAGTTTGGGGGATCATGGTGTTGAAGGCAGATGTGAAGTCCACAAAGAGCAGACGCACGTATGAGTCCTTCTGATCCAGGTGGGTGAGAGCAGTGT
>JBBPBX010110153.1:0-10912 GCA_038048925.1 Garcialebias charrua | reverse complement strand
TATATATATATATATATATAGTATATATATATATATATATATATATATACTGTATATACTACTGTATTGACTACTACTATATACTACTGTATTGACTGTATTGTATATATAATACTACTGTATTGTCCAGCTACAGACAGGAGGTGGAACACCTGGAGAGCTGGTGCAAAGAGAATAATCTTCACATGAATGTGAAGAAGACAAAGGAGATGATTGTGGACTTCAGAAGGAACAAACACACCCATGCCCCACTGAACATAGGTGGATCTGCAGTGGAAGTGGTCTCCAGCTACAAATACTTGGGTGTACACATGAATGATAACCTCAGCTGGAGCAACAACACCACCAGCCTGATCAAGAAAGGTCATCAGAGACTCTACTTCCTCAGACGGCTGAGACGAGCTGGTCTGAGCAGCCCAGTCCTCACCTCCTTCTACAGGTGTGCAGTGGAGAGCATCCTGTGCTCCAGCATCAACGTGTGGCATGGAGGCTGCACAGTTGCAGAGAGGAAAGCTCTACAGAGAGTGGTGAAGGCTGCACAGAAGTCTGTTGGAGTCAGTCTCCCCACCATCACAGACATTTACACCTCCAGATGCAGGAAAAGAGCCACCTGCATCATGAAAGACCTCACTCACCCAGCACACTCACTCTTTGCCCCACTCCCCTCAGGACGGAGGTTGAGGAGCATCAAATGTAGAACCACTAGACTGAGGAACAGCTTCTACCCTGAGGCTGTTAGACTCATGAATAAATAAAAATAAAATAAAAATAAACACTGCAAAATATCACATCATGCTGATGCTGATCTGTTTTCTTGTTGCTGTGTTCATCTGTGACCATCTGCTCATACAGACTCATGTTCGTGCTGCTGTTTATAATGATGTTTTTCTATTACATTAGGGCTTAGTGTATTACTAGTTGATGTTTTTCTTAGTTAATTCTAGATGTTATTACTGTTTTTCTCTTGCATTTGTTGTTGGATGTAACTGGGACCCCGTGTACATAATCTCGTTTTCATCACATGTACCACATGCGGTGCAAATGACAATAAAGACTCTCTGACTCTGACTCTCTGATTCAGCATCACATCCATCCATCCATCCATCCTTCATCAGCAAATGATGTCAAACATGAACACTTCTGAAAGAGCAGCAGCTACTGCATTGACATCAATCAGCAGCAAACCAGCAGCAAATCACATCCATCAGAAACATGTTGCAACCATAGTGACACCAGTGCCTTGGTGTGCAGTCCATGTCCACGTGCATGAAAAACAAGTCCATGAGCTCTAAGAAAGCTCGAAGCAGCAGAAAAAGAAAAAGAATTCCCTTACTTTGATTGAAGTGTAGGTAGACAGTCTGTATGATGTTTTTCTCAAGTTCAAACCTGGATCACATGGAACTGCTTAGCCATTGCTCAACCATGAATGATGGGAGCATTTGAGGCCAGGTGTGAGTTCAGGTGTTCTGTTGGGGAGGTCAGCTGCCTGAAGAACTTGCATCCACTTCTCTGCTGTTCCCTGGGACTGCCACCTTTCTTTCTCCTGAGGTGAGGTGGTCTATCAGGCTGTTTGCAGTCACACATTCCTCATACAGCTCATCCATACATGTTTAGCCTGCCAAAAGGTGTTAAAGTTCATTAGTGACACATAGCCTAGGTTATGTAGTGATAAATAAATGGAAAAATGTGTATTGTTTATATTTATAAATTTAGCATTGTATGTAAACTACATTTTGAAATGTATTTATTAATTACCTATATGAACTGTGATTTTTTTAAAGATGGACAAGGTTGTATGTTTGCATAGTGTAAAGTAAATTCACAATTATGTATTTATTTGTACGTGTCAATTGTACACTTTTGTTTATAACTATCAATAATTAAACATGGTTCACCACTACACTGGAAATTATTGAATTTTTACCTGCCAACCAGGTGAAGACTTTCAGTGATCTTCTCCACTTCTTCAAGGGTTCTCCTGGTTTTGTTGTTTTTCACGTTTCTTATGTGTCCAACTGCAGAAGCATGCTGTTTCACATCAAACTGTCCACCATGGGCTACAGAAAAAGTATGCTTGCAAACAGTACAGTTCGCTTTGTAGCCATTATCATTCACGCGTTCCAGCCACACATGACATCCTCCCGTCCATCCTACAGTAGTCTGTTAGCATGTTAGCTCGTTGCTCCTCCGGTCCAGCTCCTCTGTTTCTGCCGTCTGGTGACACCAGCCACCCGTCCATCTTACAGTAAGGTCTGTTAGCATGTTAGCTCGTTGCTCCTACGGTCCAGCTTCGATGTTTCTGCCGTCTGGTGACACCATTCCTTTTCCCACTCGACTCTGTATTTTTGCAGCCGTTTCTTTTTTTTCCTGGGGGGAGTAGTCAGGCTCGAAGGTGATCTATGTTCACTGTTTAAATCCCCTGAATGTTTGCCGCTCGCGTCCATCTTCAAATCCTGTCGCGCCGTGTCTTCCGTAAACTGCCAAGACTGGACCAATGAGATGAGCCGGATTCTGTAGTTTCAATCACGTGTGTAAAAGGGCTGTCAGCTCATTGGTCACAGAGCAGAGCTGCTTCTTCTTCTTCTATTGTTTATTGGCGGTTGGCGAACTTATTTTAAGCACATTACCGCCACCAACCGGACTGAGTGTGTGCATTGCCGTCTGCTCCCAATCAACACGTCATGTCAACAAACTAAAAGACACTTATGAGAGTTGTTTTTGAAAAACAACTTTTTATTTTATTTGGGTTGGATGATAAGGAAAATTGAGGACAAAGCCTTGTTTTATCTACGTCTAGCGACAATAAACAAAAAAATAAAATAAAAAACTTTTCTGCCAGGCTGAACTGCTCGCTGCTGGCCAGCAGAGGGCCCCATTGAGCTGTCGGGCCCCTGGGCACTCGCCCGGGGTGCCCGTATTGTAGATCCGGCCCTGATCTGGAGGTGTAAATGTCTGTGATAGTGGGGAGACTGACTCCCACAGATTTCTGTGCAGCCTTCACCACTCTCTGTAGAGCTTTCTTCTCTTCAACTGTGCAGCCTCCATGCCACACGTTGATGCTGGAGCACAGGACGCTCTCCAGATAGGCCAGCCCCTTTGGGCTTGGATGCTGAATGGAACCGTTTAGCGCGCTTGGGCCTCCCTCCAGATGTTGTCCAAACTATACAAGATCCACAAGCTGCATCCACAATGACACTTTATGCGTCTAAATGGACAGCTTTTCAATGTTGGTACACTGAAAAAGGTGTTGATGCTACATTGTGCGAGATTGGCTGCATACTCTCATTTCTGCAACAGCTGAAGGACAAGAATTTGGCCTTAAGCACCATTAAGGTTTCCGTGGTAGCTATTTCCTCCTGTCACAAAGGTTTTGGTGACAGGACGCTTTTTAATCATCCTCTGATCAAAGCGTTTTTTAAGAGGCGTGTGACGGCACAGACCGATGACACGCCCCCTTGCTCCTCAATGGGATCTGACGTTGGTTTAACGCGTGTTTCTCAAAGCTCCCTTCGAACCTTTAAGTGAACTGCCAATGAAGTTCCTATCTCTTAAAACTGCATTGTTGCTGGCCCTCACATCTGCTAAGAGAGTGAGTGACTTATGTGCGCTCTCTGTTTCTCCTTCATGTTTGAAAATTCAACCTGATGGAAGCTCTGCCACTTTAAGGCCCAATCTGGCCTACGTGCCAAAATGCATAAAGAGTTCTTTTAAATAAAGGACAATCACGCTAAATGGTTTTCATCTTCCCCCACACGCGTCGGAGGAGGAGGCCACGTCTCATTCGCTGTACCCCGTTCGTGCGCTCATATGTTATGTGGAACGCACAGCTGCTGTGCGTCATTCTCAGCGCCTGTTGGTTCACTACAGAGACAGCTCAGTTGGATGCGCTCTGTCTTCTCAGCACCTCTCTCAATGGCTGTGTGAGGCCATCTCAGAAGCTTACACGGCCACTGGGGCAAAAACCCCGCAAATCCTGCGTGCACATTCCACGCGGGCCATTGCGTCCTCCACAGCACTGCATGGTGGGATGACGGTCAGCGACATATGCTCAGCAACGGCGTGGGGGACGCCTCGTTCTTTCATATGTTTTTATCTGCGTGATGTCTGCTTTTTCTATGACTCATTCGGTTCTCAGAGTCTTGTCAGAATAATTACTGAGTCCTTCATGAAGTTTTATTCTGAGCTATGAGCTCACATCTACCTGCAGGCAGGCATGATGAGTGAGTGTTCATTACAGTCACAGTGTCACGTTTACTGTTGTTTTCTGATTATTGTTTAATAAGGTTCTGATCTGTTTCTGTTCATAGTTTCAGTAACAGTTATGTTCCTCAGTTTGCTGGTTCGCCCGCCAGAGTTGGTTCCACACTCTGGTGCTGTTGCACAATCACACTATAAACTGAGTTCAACACATAAATAAATAAAAATAAATAAAAAAGAGAACAAAAATAATAATAAACATATATTTTTTTATGCTGCTTCAGCAGCTGGATTATGCCTGTTAGGCTGTAATGCAGACCTGCAGGTCCACTTTTTTCAGTCCACCAAGTGCCCTTCCCTAGTGTGCCATGACGCATGGCATGCGTATTTACGCACGAGGAAGGGTGTGTATTGCTGTGAATGGTGTGAGCAGGTGCTTCATACTGGTGTCTGGATGGACCCAGTGAGGCATGGACCATATCCTGCTACACCCTTTATCCAATAGCGAGAGCCCTAAAGGGCGTAGCCTACATGAAATAGAACGTTGGTTACGTATTGTAACCCCAGATTCTATGAATGTAGGCGTAGCCCTTTAGGTTTGTGGGCCTCACTGGTTCCTGAATGGCTGAATGCTATTCGGGAGGCGATCGTCCCGTGTCAGCAGAATATATAGACACGGGGCGGGCCCACACAGCAGGTGGGCGTGGATTAAAGGTTTTCAGTGGATGTGCTGGCGCGCAGGGATTATCCAATAGTGAGAGCCCTAAAGGGCTACGCCTACATTCATAGAATCTGGGGTTACAATATGTAACCAATGATTATACCTTTGAAAGTTTTGAGAAAGAACAAAACTAATGTGAACAAAACTAATGTGTCCTTTTAACAGCAGTAAATGCATTTAAATAACAGTTGTCTGTTTGAAAAAAGGAGCATTACACCTAAAAAAATATCTGATCATTTCACTCTAGTTAAAATACTGTCCAGTCAACCTTGTACAGTACTGTAATGGGTCAGTAGTGAACAATATTTAACTTCCTGACTGACACCATTTTCATAACTTGGACCTGAGTGTCAAGACATTTGGAGACGGCCGTGGCGTAGTGGTAATGGCAGTCGTCCCCCAATCAGAAGGTTGGCGGTTCGAATCCCGGTTCCGCACACCATGTGTCGTTGTGTCCTTGGGCAAGACACTTAACCCCGAGTTGCTCCTGGTAGGACTGGAAAGCACCTTGCATGGTAGTCTGCCGCTACCGGTGTATGAATGTGTGTAGCATTCAATGTGTGTAGCGCTTTGAGATTTTCACTAATGAAAAGCGCGTTATAAATTGAATTCATTATTATTTTTATTATTATTATCTCTTGTCTCCTAACATCCGATGAACTGACACATTTTAATATTGCAGCAAGAATTTCTTGTTCAAGTTCAGAATAAGTTGGTTTTCAAATAATTTTGAGTCCAGTCTGGCTCTTTTGGAAGAGAGAATCTGTCCTGCTCTACTGAACAGTCTTTCAATAATATTTCAATAGTCTTTCAAAAAAAATTCAATAAGGCCATGGGTGGTGTGTACAAAGCATCTTCTGGCTGAATCTGCCTGGGACTAATGCGCTCAAAACAACAGCTGTATCGAGCTATTTCTTATTGGAACATCTGTCTTCTGGAATTAGATTGATAGCTGATTATGTTCATTTTAAAAAGAATCTTAAAAAATCTAAATGGACAATGAAATAACATTGATGAAATTATAAATTTATAATAGAAATCAAGAGTTTGTTAACTCTGGAATTGGTTTTTGTTTTTAATTCCTGTGTTTAAGTATTTTGTCACCTTGTAATGCTTGTAGGTTAGTTAGAATTTTTATATTGTGAATTTGTTTTTATCGTAGGTATTTTGTCTTTTTGTATATTTGTAAAAGCATGACTTAAATGAAAATGTTTTTGTGTGGACCCCAGGAGAATAGTCCCTATAATAGAAACTGATGTGGATCCTTAAATTAATAAATCACTCGGATGTTTCTTCTCTCCTAGAATCATTTTCTCAGTTTTTCTATATTTTCAATATTCAGAGCTTTGTTTGAACATTGTCATCATTTTCTTTAAATTTCAGAATTACTTTAAAGTCCTCTTTAAAGGTTCAGTATGCAGTTTCTGTAGAACTGCAGCACTTAGAAATATTTTCAACAGGCAAAGCATTCTGATCCCTCCCCCTCAGAGCCATATATGGCTCTGCTCCACCTGGCCCTGCTGAAATTCAAATTCAAGCTCTGTTTTTATTGGCTGATTCAAATTCAAGCTCTGTTTTTATTGGCTGGTTACAAACTCTGTTTTTATTGGCTGGAAAATGGCGGGTCACCTTTTCTTTTTAGAAATGCTTATTTACCACCTGGAGAAGCAAGGGGACAATATTTTTTTTTTTTTTTTTTTCAGAGATTACCTGGCTAACATCAGTCTGTCAGGAGGTAGTGACAGAGTGAAGAAATATGTTCATATAAAAAGCTACATACTGAAGCTTTAACAATCTTCTTGCGGACTCAAGGTGTCCCTTCATTTGAACGGTGTTCTTCCAGACATAAAACAAATCACGTGATCAGGTGTCAAATGAGGTTTAATACAATCTCAGAAGAACGACATGAAAATATTCCATCACATCTACAGCTTCACGTTTGCTATGAACCCAAATACATCTCCAACTTCCTGTTTCACATCAGGTTCAAACTGATCAAACAGGTTGAACTTCAGGAAGAACATCAGAGCTGCTGTTGGACCACTGAGATCTTCTCTGCTCGTATTTTTAGCTCACCTTTAGTGGCAATGTACAGAAACATCTTGTCAGTGAAGGTGTGTGTGAAGGTGTATATCAGAGAGTCAGAGTCAGAGAGAATTTATTGTCATTTGCACCGCATGTAGTACATGTGTTGAAAACGAGATTATGTACACAGGGTCCCAGTTACATCCAACAACAAATGCAAGAGAAAAACAATAATAACATCTAGGATTAACTAAGAGAGACATCAGCTAGTAATACACTAAGCCCTAATGTAGTAGAAAAACATCATTATAAACAGCAGCACGAACATGAGTCATTATGAGCAGATGGTCACAGATGAACGCAGCAACAAGAAACAGATCAGTATCAACATGATGTGACATTTTGCAGTGTTTATTCTTATTATTTATTTATTCATGAGTCTGACAGCCTCAGGGTAGAAGCTGTTCCTCAGTCTAGTGGTTCTACATTTGATGCTCCTCAACCTCCGTCCCGAGGGGAGTGGTGCAAAGAGTGAGTGTGCTGGGTGAGTGAGGTCTTTCATGATGCAGGTGGCTCTTTTTCTGCATCTGGAGGTGTAAATGTCTGTGATGGTGGGGAGACTGACTCCCACAGACTTCTGTGCAGCCTTCACCACTCTCTGTAGAGAGAGTGTATATGTGCGTGTTTGTATCAGGATCAGAGAACGACAGCTTTCCTCCGTTCCAGTCCAGATTCATTCTGATCCTCTGGAACTTTTTATGAACTAGGATAACTTTTTCAGGAGCTGCTGGTGCCTGTACTCTGTATTTACCTCGAGTGAACCACAACATCCATAATCCAAACATTAAGTTTCCCTTCCTCTGGACTGACTCTTCTAACACACCAAGTGTCCAGAATTCACTGTCTCCAACTTCAACAACCCAGCTGTGATCTCCTGAGTTAAAACCCTCAGAATTCAAAACAGAACACAATATTAATCTCTCAGGATGATCAGGAAGCTGCTGTTTGTGTCCTAGTGTCACACTGGTCAGATCTTCAGACAGGATGAGTCTTGGACCAGCAGTGTTTGGGTCCAGAATGATGGGGGTGTAGGAGACCATGTCCTTCATGTTGTTCCAGATGTTGAAGGCCAGGTTGCCCAGGTGTTTGGCCTGGTCTATCAGAGCTCCTGAGGGCAGCTGTGGATCCTCCAGCAGGGGGCAGCGCTGGACTCTTTCCACTGCAGCCTTGTAGTTGTGCAGGAAGGAGACATCTTCAGCTCTCAGCTCCTCCTCTGTGGCTCTGACTGTGTCTGAAAGAGCTGCCATCTCTCTGCTCAGAGCCTCCATCTTCTCCTTCATCAGCCCACTCTTCTGCTCCTCTTCCTCCCTCAGAGCAGCCAGCCTGGCCTCCTCTTCCTCTGTTAGAAACTGGTGAAGCTTCTTAAACTGCTTCTTAATCTGCCTCTTTGTGAGTCGAGCCTGGACCTTCATGTGTTTTACTGTCTGATCAAACTCAGACTGAACTTTCTTCTGGACCTTCAGCTTCTCCTTCAGTGGTTGCAGGGATCTCAGCAGATCCTCTCTGTGCTCCTCTGCAGCTTCATCGATGGGTCTGAACCTGTGGTGGGTGTGTTTCCTCGAGTCTCTGCAGACGAGACAAACTGGTTCCTGATGGTCCAGACAGAAGAGCCTGAGTTTCTCAGAGTGCAGACTGCAGAGAGCCTCTGAAAGTCTCTGACGTTTCTCCTGTAAGAAGGACTCACAGAGGTTCTTCAGAACCAGATTACAGGCTGGAGCCACATTTGAAGATCTCTTCCTACAAACAGGACACTCATGTGTTGGTTTCTCTCTCCACCAGTTGTTCAGACAGACTTTACAGAAGCTGTGACTACATGACTGAATAACAGGATCTCTGAAGACCTCCAGACAGACCAGACAGCAAGATCCTTCTTTGACCTGGAAGCCATTTGGACTCTGAGTGAAGCTGAAAGCAGCAGACAGGAAGTGGTCAGTCATGGCTCCCCTCCTCCTCTAAAGTCTCTCAAACTGTCTCAAATGAGTTTTTGCTCTGACTCACCTTCAGGTGGAGCAGCTGGAAGCAGAAGGTTTTCTCTCATGCAGCTGGACTCAGAAGAAGTTTGGTCTGAAGGTCCGTGTAGCATAAAGTGAATATCAGAAGGCCAGAACTGATGCATTAGTACATTTATTGACTTTAACGCATTCCAAGTTACTCAGTTTACTTTAAATACAGTTACAAACCTTGTTCCACTATCGACCGAAGCTAAACTTGAGTCGCTTTTAACTTTTTCCGTGATATTTTCTGTGTCGCCGCCAAATGCGTAGCTCACTCGAACAGGCCCTGAACGTCACATCCGCCTGAATGTGACGTCACATCCATGAATGGGGGCCGTGAAGGGACAAACTACGTACCGCTCATATTTTGCTTTCACTCGGACAGAAAAACAAGCCACAAAACTCACAAAATTTATAAGCGATTTTTTTTGAAAATGCGCCCAAAGTCGCTGTCCAAAATTAAGCTCGTCGATTTTCAAGCTAACTTCCGCTCACACAAGGCAGTTACCAAAATAAAAGCATGTAACTTTACACTCTTCTTCTTCTTTGATGTTCTTTTGGCGGTTGGTAAACAACAAAACTGATGCATTACCGCCACCCACTGGTAAGTAGTGTGGACTAATTTTTCACTATGGAAGCGGTTGTGAGACATATTGAAAACTAAAATGGTTTAGCAGGAATGCTTTTTCATTTCAAAGTCAAGCTGCCTTTTTTGAGTCATAAATAAAATTTAAAATGAATAAACCAAACTGCATTTTCATTTTCTTCTTCGAGACTGCTCAATTTGTAACTTAATTAAAATGATAAGTAAAATAACATTTAACATTTAATTTTCAATATATGTCTTTGTAAAAAGTGGCCAAAATTCATTTTGAAATGTCAATTTTGAAAATTAAAATGAAATAGCAGAAATGCTTTTTCATTTCAAAGTCAAGCTGCCTTTTTTGAGTCAGAAATAAAATTAAGATTAAATCATTTTCATTTTCTTATTCAACACTGCTAATTGTCATTGAGCTACAGAGCAAACTGCCTTTTCATTTTCAGCCTACCCCCCTACGGTTTAAGGGCCAGTTTACATGGCGCGTATTTTGAGTGTAACCGCTACTTTCTCTTTGCGACTTTGCTTATCGCCTACACGACGCTGCTGGCCCCCCTCTTTGACTCCGATACTTTTCTGACCCTGCTCTCAAGGTGGAAGTTTTTCGCTGACCCCCCGCTGATAATGTAAACATCTCCCGTGGAGCTTTTGTGTCAACCACATGCGCGCAGCCCGCATGCGCGGACAGTCTGACATTTCACGTGTCACGTTGCAAAATATAACAGTTTAACAATAATAAACAGTATTTATGTTGGCGTGGGAGATGTAAATTTATCTGAACTACAGTATCTATCTGGACTCGTTACATTTTTTAAACAGTGCGTAACGTGCTGTGAAAATGAAGACACCAGGTTTATTTTTTATTTATTTATTTATTCAGCACCACAAAGTTTACAACACAAACACTGAGAATTAAACTGAACACACTATTAAAACACGTGAACCGAACTGTAACTACGTTAATGAACTGGACTCTTGCTGTGTGTTCATCTGGACCCATCAGAACCGCCGAACCGTCTGCCTGTTTGTTGGAACGACAGCTTCTCCACCTGGCAGAAATAAATAAATAAAAACTCAGTTGTTGTGTGATCAAAGTAAACACAAGCAAACATTATATTAAGAACGTTGATTTACCTGCTGTAAGTCAGCTGTTTATCACGGAGTAAAGTCCGGTTCTGGTCCACGGTCACTCAGCGTCTGGTGTGCAGCTTGTTAGATGAAGAGGTCCCGCTTGGTGTCAAATCTGTTGACTCTTATCCAAATTCCAGCTTTAACTTGTTGTTAACTTGTTGACAACAACTTGTAGTTAGCTGATTT
>JBBPBX010110152.1:0-10912 GCA_038048925.1 Garcialebias charrua | reverse complement strand
AAACACAATCTCTATAGTGTGAATGCCTTGTTGGCATTCACACAACTAGAAAAACCGCATTTCCTGCGAAAATGCACGTGTGAATGCCTTAGCGCCGCTCCGCCCTTCTCGTGGCGACCGCGGGAAGTCGAGCTGGTCCATCCCGAAACACTCTCGTGCCTTTCCCGTACCCGTTCGGCACCCAATGCGTGCACTCAATTTGGTCCACATTCCAAAATGGCCGCCTTCCCATTTATCGTACAACGTTGACGCCAGAGGGTTTTCTGTGCGTCTTGGTGAATTGGACAAGCGTACCAAATTTCATGATCCTACGTGAAACTAAGGCCAATGCGGAGGGTAGTTTGAAATTTTCTAGGTGGCGCTCTTGAGCCGTTTCTTTTGAAATTTTGGCCACGCCCCCAAAATATGTAATTTTTCACCAGTCCTGACGAGTCTGCCAAATTTGGTGAGTTTTGGGATATGATAAAGCCCCAAAAGGCCAAACGTATTGTGACGGCGTTACGTCTGATTCGCCACATCGCCACGCCCACATGCTCCACCCAAAACAACCAGTCGTGGAAAGCTTGTTACAGCAACATGTCTTTGGTCACTGGACAGACCATCACGCTGATTAGGTAACAGGTGTCCGATCGGGACGTTCAATGTACAACTGTACACTTCCTGTTGTGAGGGGGCGTGGCTTAATTAATGTCATGATTTGACCATTCAGTATTGCAGGGGACCGGATGTGGGTCAATCACTGAAGGTTTGATGTATTAGACGGTTTTCGTGTTGGTGCTATTAGTGTTTCGTTTGCGATGGCGTTACGTCTGATTCGCCACATTGCCACGCCCACATGCTCCACCCAAAACGGTCAGTGTTGGAAAGCTTGTTACAGCAACATGTCTTCGGTCACTGGACAGACCGTCACGCTGATTAGGTAACAGGTGTCCGATCGGGACGTTCAATGTACAACTGTACACTTCCTGTTGTGAGGGGGCGGGGCTTAAATAATGTCATGATTTGACCATTCAGTATTGCAGGGGACGGGATGTGGGTCAATCACTGAAGGTTTGATGTATTAGACGGTTTTCGTGTAGGTGCTATAAGTGTTTCGTTTTTCATGGCGAGATGCCTAACTTTGAGGCCAGGCCACGCCCCTTCATAATATATGAAAACGTGAGGTTTTGATATTTTTTTACTCCCCCATGTCTGAGTGATGAGTCTGCCAAATTTGGTAAGATTTAGGATATGATAAAGCCTCCAAACGGCCATTTCATTTTAGCTCCATTCATTTTCAATGGGAAAAAGATGGCCGAAAAGGCTGAATATCTCAAAAAGCTAAAGTTGCAGCATTACCAAAAGTCATAGCCGGATTGTCCTAAATGAGCTGAACATTTTGATATATGAATTGTTGAAATCGCACCAAAACTGTACGAGTAGTTACATGCCAAAAAACGTACGGAATGAAGATAGTAACTATAAATATAAACACAATCTCTATAGTGTGAATGCCTTGTTGGCATTCACACAAATATAAACACAATCTCTATAGTGTGAATGCCTTGTTGGCATTCACACAATAAATATAAACACAATCTCTATAGTGTGAATGCCTTGTTGGCATTCACACAATAAATATAAACACAATCTCTATAGTGTGAATGCCTTGTTGGCATTCACACAATAATAATAATAAATATAAACACAATCTCTATAGTGTGAATGCCTTGTTGGCATTCACACAAATATAAACACAATCTCTATAGTGTGAATGCCTTGTTGGCATTCACACAAATATAAACACAATCTCTATACATCTATAAAGAATAATAATAAATATAAACACAATCTCTATAGTGTGAATGCCTTGTTGGCATTCACACAATAATGAACAGTTGTATTAAAGAACAACAGTTGTATTAAAAAACAACAGTTGTAATAAATAACAACAGTTGTAATAAATAACAACAGTTGTAATAAATAACAACAGTTGTAATAATGAACAGAAGAATTTAAAGAATGGGCAGAGGAACTATTTGTGTAAGTAAGAGGAGGTGGAGAGTTAAAGAACATGCATTTCCTCCCCATACTTTGAAATATTGTTGTATAAAATGCAGTCCAACTATCTGTCCTGTAAGTAAAGCCGTCACAATGTTGATCATTTCTGTATTTCTATTGTGCTGATGTATAATACTGTAACATTAAAGGGCAGGGAGGGGGTTGAGTCAAAGATTTTTCACTTCAGTTCCTCCTCTTCCTCTTGATGACAGAGCAGTATTGAATATGAGGCAGTCTGTCCCCGGGAAGTTGCTTTGTATCCTGTTCGGGTAGCTTCAGATCCTAAATGTCTTGTGTATTAAAATAAGAGGTTCCTTCGTACGTTTTTTTATATTGTAAAGTTGCTTTAGACTAAAAAAAACGTGCTTATTGGGGAAATAAAGGTGGGAACTCTGCATTGATAATAATGTACTTTATTTTTTGTTGTTTTAATTTTCATCAACTCGTCAGTCGCTTTTTGCCTGTGTCCCCCTTGTTGCAGATACATATTAAAAACAAATAAAATGACTTCACTCCTTTTGCCATGATACAAGTTTTAGTTTTTATTTCTCGTACATTTGACGTGTGCAGATTGACCTATCACACCTCATACCTCAGTGTCAGAGAAGTTTTGGTCAATGGATGTTTTTATTATTATGGCTGAGAACATTCTTCCTCTCTGCCCTGAGAACAATAAGCCCAAAACCAGCCGAAACCATCTCACAAGACACTTTCTGCCCATGAACCATATGTTTGGGTAGACGAAGTGCACAGTGTGCTGCAGCTGGCATCAAGGACACTCCCTGAGCTCTGTGAACTTGTCTGAGCTGATAACGCAACTTATGGCTTTATTCTGTGACGGATTTTCATGAATATCTATGTATGTGAAATTTGTATATTTATGTAAATTATCCTGTAATCTGACTTTGCAAGTACAGTATCGATTAAAATTCTTGCTGTTGAGTTTTTTTTTTTTTTTTTTTGGAGTAAATAACGTCAGAGAACTGAGATTTTCTCCAACACTCGGTCAACTTAAAGGTTCCATTGCTTTTTTTTTTTGGTGTGTTGCCCCACACCTCTACATAATTTACATATTAGCTTAAGCGAGGAAAACAGTATTTGGAGATTTGTTTTTCAGTAAGGGCTTTGCCTTATTTTAAATATACAATATTTAATATTTTCATTCAATTCAACCTTTATTTATACAGGCTAGCCTGTTGAGCCGTGGGGACTCATTTACAAGAGGGACCTGTTTCACTCACACCAGGGTCAATTTAGAGTTATCAATCAGTCTAATATGCATGTTTTTGGACTGTGGGAGGAAACTGGAGCACCTGGAGAAAGCCCACGCATGCACGGAGAGAACATGCAAACTCCACCCAGAAAGGCCCCAGACCGGGATTTGAACCGGGGACCTGCTCGCTGAGAGGCAGCAGCTCTACCAGTTGTGCCACCGTGCTGCCAAAGTATATCAAACAGTATTTATTGATAATTTGTAAATATTTTATCAGTGTCCCCATCTGATTTTTCGATCTTAATTTACATTTAAAAAATTTTAGTGGCCCTTTAAGGCAAACATTTGTTTCCCCACAGTTACTTATTTCATCAAATATAAAGTTGTTAAAACTTTTACGTGCACTGTTTTCCAAATGTCAAAACAGAAATGAAAAAAGAAGCTAAAATTTGATTATTTATTACAGTATTATATAACACAGAAGCACATTTCTTCCATTAGTCCTTGTTTCCTTCCTACTTTCCCACATAAACAGACCAATATACATGAAATTGTAACTTTAAAACATGAATAGAAATATTTTATAAATGAACTTTCATCAAAGTCATCAGTTTTTATTTCAGTACAGTAAACATTTTTTAAATATTTTTTTAAATTTTTTTTTTTGGAGTAAACATTTTTAATAATCATTTTAAAAGTCTTAAATGTTGTCTTTGGTTTGTTTTCCAAATATATTAGTGTGTGTGAATGACAGGCATTAACATAAAACACTTTGTAGAACGGTGCTTTATGAAGTTCAGTCCGTTTCCTTCAGTTGACCGGCAGTTCTGCCACATCCAATATGGCGGCCGCTCTGACGTACCGCCGCTACGGAAGCTCACTCAACGAGGTGTCCACTAAAACTGCCTCACCACTTCTCTGTTGTGATCGCCCTGGCAGATGACAATATCCAATCAGTGATGATGGAGAAAGGTCAGAGGAGCTATGCTATGAAATAATGATGAATGATTGTTTGAAATGTATTTAATATTTAACTCCAAATCCGCCTAAATTATCCCCACCTGCCTAAAGCTATTTTTACCCCAAAGTAGAGAATGAAAACCGCCCAAATGGCGGTAAACCGCATAATCTGGCAACACTGAGATGTTATTTAAGGCCGAGATACAGTGAAGCAGACTCCGTATACGCGCGTATATGCCCGTATACGCGCGTATACGGAGCCTCTGCTACAGCCCGGCTGATGTTCTCGCGTAGATTCTCGTGTTTTCGCTCCAAATTCTACGTCATTTCCTCCGTACCGTCACTTCCGATCGTCACTTCCGCTAGTTTTTCGCTCCACGGAGAGGACTCAACTGAGCTCGCTGATTGGTCACTTTGACACGCCTACTGAAATGATTGACAGATTTCAGTCAGCTCAAAATGAAACCTATCGTGAGCAGCTCGCTCAGACTTCTGCGGTGTTCTGATACGGTCTTTCTACTATATATGTTATAAAAAGTTCTCTCAGAAATAAAAATAATAACAGGGAGTGCTTTTCCTGCAGCCCACAGCCCACCAGGGAATATATAAAACATCGCGCACCCAGGTAGGACCTGAATTCATTCATTTCATTCATCGAGTGAACGGAGGAAGAAGCGGTTACTTGACTTTAGGCAAAAAAACAAAAGAAAAGGCCCGATCAGCGATAAAAAAGAGGAATTTATTTCATTTGTGTAACATACAAAACAGTCCGGAGCCGGGGAAGTTTAGGTCAGACACCGCGCATCGCGTATGCGAATCGCGTATGCGTAGTAAAAAAATACCTTTGCGCGTACTTGCCCTGAGGGGCTACGCGGGGCTACGCTGCGTACGGGGCATACGTACGCTGCGTATTGGCGTATCGTGAGGACGCGCGAGTGTATCTCGCCCATTATTTAGACAGTTTAAAAAGAAACAACGACGTGGCCACGCACATCACACCCTTCTATGCGTATGCGTACCAGTCGCGGAGAGAACGCCAGGAGGGATCTCCTGGAACGACCAACGTGAACACTGACAACCCATTGAGCCATTCAGCAGCCGTTCAGCATCCACGCAGTCTTCGCTGGCTCGAAGTGAAATAGATGTTTCAGCTGCTTTTATGGGCTTTCATGCCCATGCCCAAATCGATTACGGTTTTCGCTCACAGTTGCAATCTGGCTTCATATTAAACAACGCCTGAATTAGTAGAAAGGCTGAATCCTTTTGCACGTCTTATTTTCTTATTTTTGTTTATTTTCAGTCGTTTTTATCTCTTGAAGAAGAAATGCATGATGGGAAATCTAACGCTACATGACGTCATCATAGGCTCTTCTGCTTTCAGCTCACTTGGTGCATTGTGTGGAGCGTAAGCTTAAACTCGGTGAGTGTTTTACGTCCAGAATGGACATTTGTACTCATTCTGCACCACAGATTTATTCATATATACGTAGATGTGATGGAAAGTAGTGTACTATATGCTTCATATACTAATGATCTGTGATCTACTGTTCAGTAAGCAGGATCATGGGTAATGCCCAGTATGTCCAGGTGGGGGCGCACACGGCCATGTTCTCCATTCTACATACAGTATTTGGAGGAAACAGTGTCTGTGTAGTTTCTCACTTTTCTTCCCCTTTTTAAGGTAATTCTTGTATTAAAATATATAAATATATATTGTATTGCCTTGCTAAAGATGTTTAACTCAGTTTTACCGATTCATAATATTATATTATATATATATATATATATATATATATATATATTGCCTTGCTAAAGATGTTTAACTCAGTTTTACCGATTCATAATATTAGTTTATCACGTTCTTTGTTTTATTTGTGTTGATTACATGAAATGGCTGGTGTTTTTGCTAGCAGCTAGCTTGTAGCAGCAGAAGCTCGTGCGCAGCTCGCATGGTTAGCTGAACTTCTGTCACGTGTTTGGCGTTAACCAGCTATGTTTGATGTTAACTGTGGTGTGTGTGTTTTGTTATTATTTTGTTATTGCTTTTATTTACTGCAGCTGTTAATATTAATGCCTATTTCACAGGAACTGGTATGTCAATCCTTTCAGTAATGAAGTAAATTACTAAGTAGTTCATAGAAGAGCTAAAAGTGTTAACTCACTGACTGATCAAAAGTTTATAAATAAGCTAAATGAGTACAATTCTGTTTTGAAATATTGTTTAATAAATATTGGTTGTAACTGAACAGGTAATTCAAAGTAAAGAGGTCAAATGTTATGAACATGTCTCCAAAAGGCTAAAGGTGAAATTCAGATCAAAGTTGTATATGTTAAAGGTGCTGTAGCCTACTGTTGTGTGAGAACTGTGTTGATGTTAATACATTCTACATACTGTAGGTGAAGGAAACACAGTGTCCGACCGCGTGGTTTCTCACTTTTCTTCCACTTTTTAAGGTTATTGCATAGACGCCCCGTTGGAGACGGGGAAAGATTTGGACTTCAGTACTGTACGTAGAAACAGGCTGCCGGCTACGACCTCTTCATGATCGGGATAAACACAGGACTTTGAAAAGAGGAGTAGCTCCTTCACCCAGTTACTCACCGCGCCGTCGTCCATCACTGAACAAGTACACTTTACTTGAACATTTGCGGCTGTAATAATTGAAATTCCCCCCCAGTGATCAATAAAGTGTTCACATTCTGATAAAGGAAACAGTTATTGTAATCAATAACAACAGTTGTAATAAATAACAGTTGTAATAAATAACAGTTGTAATAAATAACAGTTGTAATAAATAACAGTTGTAATAAATAACAGTTGTAATAAATAACAGTTGTAATAAATAACAGTTGTAATAAATAACATAATAAATAACAACAGTTGTAATCAATAACAACAGTTGTTATAAATAACAGTTGTAATAAATAACAACAGTTGTTATAAATAACAGTTGTTATAAATAACAGTTGTAATCAATAACAACAGTTGTTTTAATTAACAGTTGTAATAAATAACAACAGTTGTAATAAATAACAACACTTGTAATAAATAACAACACTTGTAATAAATAACAACAGTTGTAATAAATAACAACAGTTGTAATCAATAACAGTTGTAATCAATAACAACAGTTGTAATAAATAACAGTTGTAATAAATAGCAGTTGTAATCAATAGCAGTTGTATTAAATAACAACAGTTGTAATCAATAACAGTTGTAATAAATAATGGTTGTAATCAGTTGTAATCAATAACGGTTGTAATCAATAACAGTTGTAATAAAGAACAGTTGTAATAATGAACAGTTGTATTAAAGAACAACAGTTGTATTAAAAAACAACAGTTGTAATAAATAACAACAGTTGTAATAAATAACAACAGTTGTAATAAATAACAACAGTTGTAATAATGAACAGAAGAATTTAAAGAATGGGCAGAGGAACTATTTGTGTAAGTAAGAGGAGGTGGAGAGTTAAAGAACATGCATTTCCTCTCCATACTTTGAAATATTGTTGTATAAAATGCAGTCCAACTATCTGTCCTGTAAGTAAAGCCGTCACAATGTTGATCATTTCTGTATTTCTATTGTGCTGATGTATAATACTGTAACATTAAAGGGCAGGGAGGGGGTTGAGTCAAAGATTTTTCACTTCAGTTCCTCCTCTTCCTCTTGATGACAGAGCAGTATTGAATATGAGGCAGTCTGTCCCCGGGAAGTTGCTTTGTATCCTGTTCGGGTAGCTTCAGATCCTAAATGTCTTGTGTATTAAAATAAGAGGTTCCTTCGTACGTTTTTTTATATTGTAAAGTTGCTTTAGACTAAAAAAAACGTGCTTATTGGGGAAATAAAGGTGGGAACTCTGCATTGATAATAATGTACTTTATTTTTTGTTGTTTTAATTTTCATCAACTCGTCAGTTGCTTTTTGCCTGTGTCCCCCTTGTTGCAGATACATATTAAAAACAAATAAAATGACTTCACTCCTTTTGCCATGATACAAGTTTTAGTTTTTATTTCTCGTACATTTGACGTGTGCAGATTGACCTATCACACCTCATACCTCAGTGTCAGAGAAGTTTTGGTCAATGGATGTTTTTATTATTATGGCTGAGAACATTCTTCCTCTCTGCCCTGAGAACAAGAAGCCCAAAACCAGCCGAAACCATCTCACAAGACACTTTCTGCCCATGAACCATATGTTTGGGTAGACGAAGTGCACAGTGTGCTGCAGCTGGCATCAAGGACACTCCCTGAGCTCTGTGAACTTGTCTGAGCTGATAACGCAACTTATGGCTTTATTCTGTGACGGATTTTCATGAATATCTATGTATGTGAAATTTGTATATTTATGTAAATTATCCTGTAATCTGACTTTGCAAGTACAGTATCGATTAAAATTCTTGCTGTTGAGTTTATTTTATTTATTTTTTTTGGAGTAAATAACGTCAGAGAACTGAGATTTTCTCCAACACTCGGTCAACTTAAAAGTTCCATTACTTTTTTTTTTTGGTGTGTTGCCCCACACCTCTACATAATTTACATATTAGCTTAAGCGAGGAAAACAGTATTTGGAGAGATTTGTTTTTCAGTAAGGGCTTTGCCTTATTTTAAATATACAATATTTAATATTTTCATTCAATTCAACATTTATTTATACAGGCTAGCCCGTTGAGCCGCGGGGACTCATTTACAAGAGGGACCAGTTTCACTCACACCAGGGTCAATTTAGAGTTATCAATCAGCCTAACATGCATGTTTTTGGACTGTGGGAGGAAACTGGAGCACCTGGAGAAAGCCCACGCATGCACGGAGAGAACATGCAAACTCCACCCAGAAAGGCCCCAGACCGGGATTTGAACCGGGGACCTGCTCGCTGAGAGGCAGCAGCTCTACCAGTTGTGCCACCGTGCTGCCAAAGTATATCAAACAGTATTTATTGATAATTTGTAAATATTTTATCAGTGTCCCCATCTGATTTTTCGATCTTAATTTACATTTAAAATTTTTTAGTGGCCATTTAAGGCAAACATTTGTTTCCCCACAGTTACTTATTTCATCAAATATAAAGTTGTTAAAACTTTTACGTGCACTGTTTTCCAAATGTCAAAACAGAAATGAAAAAAGAAGCTAAAATTTGATTATTTATTACAGTATTATATAACACAGAAGCACATTTCTTCCATTAGTCCTTGTTTCCTTCCTACTTTCCCACATAAACAGACCAATATACATGAAATTGTAACTTTAAAACATGAATAGAAATATTTTATAAATGAACTTTCATCAAAGTCATCAGTTTTTATTTCAGTACAGTAAACATTTTTTAAATATTTTTTTAAACATTTTTTTTTTTGGAGTAAACATTTTTAATAATCATTTTAAAAGTCTTAAATGTTGTCTTTGGTTTGTTTTCCAAATATATTAGTGTGTGTGAATGACAGGCATTAACATAAAACACTTTGTAGAACGGTGCTTTATGAAGTTCAGTCCGTTTCCTTCAGTTGACCGGCAGTTCTGCCACATCCAATATGGCGGCCGCTCTGACGTACCGCCGCTACGGAAGCTCACTCAACGAGGTGTCCACTAAAACTGCCTCACCACTTCTCTGTTGTGATCGCCCTGGCAGATGACAATATCCAATCAGTGATGATGGAGAAAGGTCAGAGGAGCTATGCTATGAAATAATGATGAATGATTGTTTGAAATGTATTTTAATATTTAACTCCAAATCCGCCTAAATTATCCCCACCTGCCTAAAGCTATTTTTACCCCAAAGTAGAGAATGAAAACCGCACAAATTGCGGTAAACCGCACAATCTGGCAACACTGAGATGTTATTTAGACAAACAGTTTAAAAAGAAACAACGACGTGGCCACGCACATCACACCCTTCTATGCGTATGCGTACCAGTCGCGGAGAGAGCGCCAGGAGGGATCTCCTGGAACGACCAACGTGAACACTGACAACCCATTGAGCCATTCAGCAGCCGTTCAGCACCCACGCAGTCTTCGCTGGCTCGAAGTGAAATAGATGTTCCAGATGCTTTTATGGGCTTTCATGCCCATGCCCAAATCGATTACGGTTTTCGCTCAATGTTGCAATCTGGCGTCATATTAAACAACGCCTGAATTAGTAGAAAGGCTGAATCCTTTTGCACGTCTTATTTTCTTATTTTTGTTTATTTTCAGTCGTTTTTATCTCTTGAAGAAGAAATGCATGATGGGAAATCTAACGCTACATGACGTCATCATAGGCTCTTCTGCTTTCAGCTCACTTGGTGCATTGTGTGGAGCGTAAGCTTAAACTCGGTGAGTGTTTTACGTCCAGAATGGACATTTGTACTCATTCTGCACCACAGATTTATTCATATATACGTAGATGTGATGGAAAGTAGTGTACTATATGCTTCATATACTAATGATGTGATCTACTGTTCAGTAAGCAGGATCATGGGTAATGCCCAGTATGTCCAGGTGGGGGCGCACACGGCCATGTTCTCCATTCTACATACAGTATTTGGAGGAAACAGTGTCTGTGTAGTTTCTCACTTTTCTTCCCCTTTTTAAGGTAATTCTTGTATTAAAATATATAAATATATATATATATATACCTTAGCTAAAGATGTTTAACTCAGTTTTACCGATTCATAATATTAGTTTATTACATTCTTTGTTTTATTTGTGTTGATTACATGAAAT
>JBBPBX010110151.1:0-10912 GCA_038048925.1 Garcialebias charrua | reverse complement strand
ATATTGATATATTTCTTTTTTAACTTCTTTCGGCTGCTCCCTACCTTAGGGTCACAC
Organism: Garcialebias charrua; assembly: GCA_038048925.1. Lineage (NCBI taxonomy): Eukaryota > Metazoa > Chordata > Actinopteri > Cyprinodontiformes > Rivulidae > Garcialebias > Garcialebias charrua. Next base: position 10,855 of record JBBPBX010110151.1, on the reverse strand, counting down.
AACTTGGCTATTGTTTTTATGCTGGATTCCCTTCCTGGTGTAACAACAGACCACTGAGCAGAGCTACCACAGCCCTTTGTGTAGAGCAGGAAGCTGCAGTCTAGGGTGCTCAGGGGAGCAGATGGTGGGGGTTAATGGCCTTGCCTCTGTGAAGGCTGGACATGAGAACTAGCGAAGAGCGACCCAAAAAAGCAAAAAGCGGGTAAAGATAATAGATGGATGGATTTGCTTATCATCAGGTGCCATGCGCGTCTCCACACCTGCTGTCATCTGCGGTGAAGGAAGCATACGAGATCCGAAGCGGGCAGGGCGTTCAGTTAAAATAACCTCGTTCTATATTTCTACAAATAATTTTGCTCTAACAATATTTTTGTTCATCTGTATAACAGCCTGTCTTTAGAGCTGATTTTTAGGCTATTCGTTTTGTTTGTTAATTCATTCGTTCAACCTTTATTTAGACAGGCCAATCCCATTGAGCCTTCAGGACTCATTCATGAGGGACCTGATTTCAACAAAGAATGATGACAACAATGGACAACAACGTTAATATCTATTTGGTGAAACAAGAAATCTTTTGTCTTATCAAAAGAGGAAGAAGGGTTACATGTTTTGATCACATAGATGACACTTAATGAGGGACATTTAAGTTAACATTTATAAATTAATGTTTGAAACAAAATGACTTCTGTAAACCTTGCTGGGTATGAAAACCTGGAAAACAGTTTGGTTTGACACAACAAAACATTTTCTTCAACATTTTATGAAAACCTTTCCAGAGCGGGTTTTGGATTGAATATAAGGCCCAGTTTACACGGCGCGTATTTTGAGTGTAACCGCTACTTTTTCTTTGCGACTTTGCTTATCGCCTACACGACGCTGCTGGCCCCCCTCGATGACACCGATACTTTTCTGACCCTGCTCTCAAGGTGGAAGTTTTTCGCTGACCCCCCGCTGATAATGTAAACATCTCCCGTGGAGCTTTTGTGTCAACCACATGCGCGCAGCCCGCATGCGCGGACAGTCTGACATTTCACGTGTCACGTTGCAAAATATAACAGTTTAACAATAATAAACAGTATTTATGTTGGCGTGGGAGATGTAAATTTATCTGAACTACAGTATCTATCTGGACTCGTTACATTTTTTAAACAGTGCGTAACGTGCTGTGAAAATGAAGACACCAGGTTTATTTTTTATTTATTTATTTATTCAGCACCACAAACTTTACGTAACACAAACACTGAGAATTAAACTGAACACACTATTAAAACACGTGAACCGAACTGTAACTATGTTAATGAACTGGACTCGTGCTGTGTGTTCATCTGGACCCATCAGAACCGCGCCGAACCGTCTGCCTGCTGGAGCGACAGCTTCTCCACCTGGCAGAAATAAATAAATAAAAACTCAGTTGTTGTGTGATCAAAGTAAACACAAGCAAACATTATATTAAGAACGTTGATTTACCTGCTGTAAGTCAGCTGTTTATCACGCTGGAAAGTCCGGTTCTGGTCCACAGTCCACTCAGCGGTTCTGGTTCTGGTCCACAGGCTCAGCGTGTGTGGTGTGCAGCTTGTTAGATGAAGCGGGTCCCACTGACTCAAATCTGTTGACTCTTATCCAAATTCCAGCTTTAACTTGTTGTTAACTTGTTGACAACAACTTGTAGTTAGCTGATTTTAGCCAGAGAGGAAAACAGACAAAGCAGCTGGTCTGTTTACCTCAGGCAGCGGCGGCGCATGCGCAGTAGTGAAGGTTCCAAAAATCACAGCGCCATCTAATGGCCCAGCATGGTAACTACAATGAAATCATGAGGACGGGGGGTGGAGGGGGAGAGTCGTATCCACAGAATTCGACCGTGTCAATGCAAAACTTTTCACCTAATTAACATACCCAAAACATCCGTTTCCCCCACACAGTGTCCGTGTAAACAGGGCCTTAGTGCAGCCCTGGATTTGGTCCCCAGGCGTCTCACACCTGATGAGAACAGAGGAGCTTTGTTTGTGAATTAGACCAACAAAGACTTTGACAGGTCCCTGTTATCAATGTGTGAAGTGTGGTTTTTGTCAATTTACATACAGTAGGATGTGTGTGTGTTTTCTGTAAGCTCTGCTTTCACACACTGAACTTTGAATGGGTCACAGGCACGTGTTATCCCAAGTATGTGTGTGTGTTAGCTTCCAATTTACCTAGTTTGGTGTGCACCAGTGGCCCAGCTTGCTTATAACTTCTCTCTCCCTCTCACAGTCTCCAATTGAGAAAGCTTATCGGATGATGAGCGAAACGTCTTGTTTGTTACAAATAAAGTCCAGTTGTTCTGTATTGAACGCCTTTTTTGATTTTATGTTTTATGACATTAAAAAATATATCTTTTTTTTTTTTTTTTTTTTTCAGGTTGCATGGTACTCCAGGTTCTCTGTGTAAAACAAACAAAAAAATCTAAGCACAAGTAACACACATTCAAAAGTCTGTAGACCCACTTTTAGCAGCATGATTTTTAGTATTTTTCATATGACATTTTAGCCTCTCATTTGAATGTGGATAACTTTTGACAAACTCTTTGTTACAGCTTCTTCAGTTTATTGAATTTCGTAGATGTTCATTTTAAAGTACCACCACAGCATTTCAGTCAGGTTGAGGTCTGAGGTTTGACAGGACCATTGCTTTCCATCCATCCATATCTCCATTATCTGTATCCATCATTCAACACTTGCTCTTCTCAGGGGCGGACATTTCCTCTCTGTCTCCACTTTGCTTTTGCTTGGTCTTGTCTGTGAAACTGTCTGAGAGCCTCTCTTCTACAAAATCTTCAGAATCATAACTATGGACTTCAATTTGGTCAGTTGGTCCCTCAACACAACTGATAACATTTCTTCAAAAAGAAGACAGGCTGTAGGTGAGCCGATTTGCCCTGTTGGCATGCACACAGCTGGATATCTCATCGACTTGGAAGACTTGATGATGTGTCTATCTCTGCTGTCATCTGTGGATCTTAAGGACGCATATTTAATTGGATTTATGATAACTGGTTCCTGCTTTTTGGATTTGGCTGGTTCCTGGTCTATCAACACACAAGGAAGACGTCGGCAGCAAATCTGGACCTGGTCAGGCTGCCTGCCTTACATGATGGCTTGGTTCATGTCTCGAGAATCCAGACCTTTGGCTGAATGGATTAGATCTTGGGGATTCTCACAGGCACGTTCCATTGTTATGGTCATTTTAATTTGGACATTTCTGAAGTGAGTGGACTGACACAGACTGAAGGTTAATGTCATTAAAGTTCTGCCTGTCCCCAAAACAATTGTGTTTATCTGAAATTTGGCTCACTGACTGGCCTTAACAGACAATCTTATCTCAACACGCTTGCAGAAGTTTTGTAAACCTGATGCTCTCACCCCTTCCAACTCTTCTGCTGAGGAATTCCACGGTCTTTTCAGATGAACCCAGCTGAATAAACATTCTGTCATCATTTTAGGACTCTGGATTCACCTCTGGCCGTCCTCGGCAGCTCCCCCACCCCATGAGTGTGCATAGATCTCCAGAGGGAACTATTGCATATGAACTGAGTGATTCTATCTGAACTCTGTAGTGCCCCTATGGGCTGGCTTTGCTAACCGCCTTTGAGTCCCCTCCCCCACCCTCTGCGTAATGTTGGCATCATTATGTGCTTGTGTGCAAGATTTTTTTCATTACCACATTTTTGACCTTCAAGCAGAGGTCAAAAATGTGTTAGAATTTTTTTTCTCCAAACCCTATGTGTCATTTTTCACCACTTTTATTGTCTGTCTAACAGATCTCACTTGTAAATGAGTCTTTGAGGCTCAATGTGACTCATCTGTTTAAATAAAGGTTGAATGAATGAAAGAATGAAAAAAAACCACTTCTTCCTTTTTGGGTTGAGGAGGTCACTGCTTCCTAGAGTTGCATTTGGGCCCAAAAATTTTGATCTGACCTGGCACCAGCCCATTGTCATAATTTCCGAACCCCACCTGATCCGACAAATTAACAGTAATTACAGGTCCGAACCCGGGAACAAAACTTACATTTTTAATTAGTTATTAAGGGTTGGTGACACGTAGCTGAATAAAAGCAGCAGAAGATTATGAGCTGAGATGGTGTTTGTACTTTCATGGACATAAAAAAAGCATTTAAACCCGGTTTCTGCCTGCATTCTTCTGAATTACTGAGACACGTGGTTTGAAAGTCAAGCAGACTCTGACACATGCGTCTGCTTTGGGATCTCCCCTTTTTGGGTCGTCGGACGTGCACGTCCACTGAGTGCAGCGGCAGAATGAACGTCCATTTGGGTGATGGATCGCTTCCTGGCTGTATAGTCCAATCTGAAGCTTAACTGACCTTTTTACCTCTTTCAAGGCCAGTCAACTTGGGTGAAATGGCCGCGTGTGGCTGGTGTAAGTATGGCAGGCCATGTTGGCATATAATTGGATTCCTAAGATCACTGTTGATGTTGTTTTTTTTACTTGGCATTGTGCTAACACATATCTGTGTGCTCCTTAACAACAAACATCCCAATCTTCAGCTTTCAAATGCATCTTGAATAAGTGCTTTTTCATTTTGGATCAAATTTGTTTAATACATATGTTGGGTGTGATAAACTTCAGGATAGATTTGAATCATGTAAAGATTGAAAAAAAGACCATATCACTTTTACTGATGTATAAAACCCTAAAATGGAAGGAGATTGTCATTTCCAAAAAAGTTAAGTCAGGTCCTCTGGACAGTTTATTTGTGTTGAAACATTTCATCTTTCGAACAAAATCTTCATCAGTCTGCGGAGCCACAACATTCTAAGTCCCACAAGCAGCACACTCACATAGCGGGCCAACCAGATGATGATGAAAGACGAAACGTTTCAACACCAATAAAACAACCAGAGGACCTGACTTAACTTTGTTGGATTTTTTTTTACCTGGATTATTAAGCATGACCTTTTGAAGTGGCTTTTTCCCTCCAATGACTCCATGTTTCACTAACACTAAACCAAACGCACACACAAGAAAGTGAACACACTGATCCACTTTCTTGCCTCAAGGACAAGAACAATAGGACGTGAGAGAGAAGGGTGTGAGAAGCGCCGTGGCATATTGCTGCGACTAATTTACCAGCGGCTGGGGGAAGTGCTGAGTGGACACAGCTCGCTGGCTGATTCGGGGCCAGGGCTGGGGCCCCTTGGCGACAGGCAGACACCACCAAGGAGCTGAGGCAGCAGAAAAAAGAACAGTACCACACACAAACAGCTAAACACACACATTCACATGTACCCACCTTTGCTTTCACACTCTTGTCTTCCATTTTCGTATCAAGGATATGCCACCCTCAGGTGCCAGGTGGAGCTCCTGTCAATGCTTGTATTTCACTTGTTTGTTTTTGTTCTCTCTCTTTTTTTTTTCTTTTTTTTTTTTTGGATTTGGCATCTGTCGTCTTGCTCCTTGAGCATGTCCATGCTGTGTCCCCCTCAATGACAAGGGCATCCCATAGCACCAGATGGACCTCCCACCCAGCCAACCTACACTTTTTTTTATTTTATTTTATTTTTTATAAAAGTTGATCTTGTCACAGTTTTGACAAACCCCACCAGGAACAATGAAAAAACACATTCTGGTCATGCTGTGCATTTTCACTGAAGGCAAGTATTTATGGTATTAAATCATTTAAAAACTAAATCCTATAGACAGTGTTCAGCCAAAACGTTAAAGTTATCTAACTTTAAGTGTGCAGACATTCATTGTGCCACCCAATGTGCTTTGACACATTACTATATAAGCAAATTGAATGACTTTTGTGGCATCACATTACGATTTACCTGTTAAACAGCTTAATGCAAACATGCCTATCTTTTCAAGTTTCGTTCAACCTTTATTTATACAGGTTATTCCCATTGAGCGAGTTGGGTTTTGTGGAAATCGACATTAATCATCTCACATTTTACACTAGAATGGCCTCTTTGAACCAACCTGGTTTGGAAAAATACAGTTTATTTTTTTAACAGAATAATAAGCTAATGGCTATGATGAGAGTGGCCAAGCTAAATAGGTTTACCGCCATCTGAAAACAACTTCAGTGTCTAAAATGTTGTATTGGTTCATGTGAACACTGTTTTATAAAATGGTGTGCATCCACCAGTTTCACATTAAGTGGGAATTTAAAAGGAGTCTATATGGCTATGTCATACTGCAGACAAATATGCCTCAAATCCAAACATTTTATTATTACAGTAGTCCTTTGATTATTGAAGGGGTTAATGTACACAGTATATGTGTATATATATGTGTATATGTGTAATGTAGCTACATTACCGGTATATTTATTTTAGTATTTATATACAGTATATTTTAAGGGTTTGTAAACCTGCCCTAAACTCTTACAATTTTCTAAACTTTTAACACACTTACTGTATATGTGGCTACACAATTTTACTCACCAGCTCGGCAGAACAGCAGTGGCTCAGTTCCGCTCTGACTTGGTTCTGTTTTGACGGACCTACCTGCCAGTTCTGGTTGGATCTCTGGCTCGGGGTATTGCTGGTGGGCTCTAGAGAGAAGACAGACCTACAGTGATGTGTCCCCAACTTGGAAGTCCTTGTGGGCTGGCTAGCAGCTCTCAGGATCATTGATAAGTCTGAGGGTCTGCATCTGCGTTTTTATTTGGGAGGGGGGGCTTGGGGTGGTCGGTGCGGGACTGGTGGTCCAATTGAACGGTCCAATAGAGTGATGTAAAGAGTCCAGAGATAGCCCGGATCTACGGTTGCGTGTGTCCCTGCTTTTAAGTCCTCCTGGACTGGCTAGCAGCTCTCAAGTTCGCTGATGGGTCTTGAGGTCCAGTTCTGCTCCGGTTCTGCTCAGATTCCCGGTGGGTTCCGGGTGGCTCCATGCGACTCTCTGCATCTCCTGGGCGCTGAAATCATTGTAATAAGCATCAAACTTTTTCGGATCAGTCCAAAACTTTGTCTTTGTTTTGGTAGAAAGAAATGGCTGGAAAAACTGGAGAGAATTCTGGATAATAATAATAATAATAATAATAATAATAATTAATTAATCAATTTATAACGCACTTTTCATTACTGAAAATCTCAAAGTGCTACACATATATTGAATGCTACACACATTCATAAACCGGTGGCGGCAGACTACCATGCAAGGTGCTTTCCAGTCCTACCGGGAGCAACTCAGGGTTAAGTGTCTTGCCCAAGGACACAACGACACATGGTGCGGGTCCCGGGAGTCGAACCGCCAACTTTCCGATCGGGAGACGACTGCCATTACCACTACACCACGGCCGCCCTTATAGTGCATTATTGACTTCTGGGCAGGGCACTGTTGGCTTCTGGGAAATGTAGTCCTTTTGAGTGGTAATACAGTGTGCTTATTGCGAGAAAACTACAAAATGGTGGCACCTGTCCCAAGTGTTTTATGTTTTATTAACTTTTTTCTGTACAGCATTCCATACTGTCCCAATCACGAGTAAGATTAAAGTTGAAAATGATGTGTCATGTACAATTTTTTTTTTACTTCTCATGTTCAATCTTACTTTCAAAAACCGCGAAAAATCGAGTCTTTGAAAGTCAAACTGTGAAGTAACAATGGACTACTACTATTTTATTGCCCATACACAAGCCATATCAGGGTTTTTTTTCTCTCAACAGTCTGAAAGTGGAAATTGTCTTTTATTTTTCAAATCCAACCCAGGTATTTTTTATGTTGCACTGAAAAGGCTACATACAGTACAAAGTACATAATGTTTTTCAAAGCGACAGGAGTCAGAAGTATTTCATTTGACTTTTACGTCAGAGAGTTGGGGGTAAACAGATCGATCAACGTAATAATAATCATACCAATCATGTGCAGTTTAAATCTTGGAATTCCGCACATCTTCAGCTTCAGAGCAGACGTCCAGTTGCTTAATCTTTTTCTTATAATTCCTGAATGTCTGAGACTCTTTAGCAGCATATACTAATTTAAATGTTGGACGGTATCACTACTAATGTACTGATATATTTGATTGATCCTTGAGTTTGTTTTTACCTTCTATATGTCACTCTCATTCCAAAAACATGATTCAGTGGAAGAGCCAACAAGAGTCAAAAATAAATACAAGCACTAGACCAAACAAGCATGTCAGATAATAATTTTATGGCTTGTAATTGCACAACTTCACAAGTACACATAGTAACGTGTAGCATCCATATTTATGTCCTTAAATAAAGCGTGCTGCATCTCGTGTCATTTTTCTTCACATTAGAACTAAATGTTCAACACTGGTGTCTGAAGCAGGTCAAATTTTATTAATATGAACAACCACACAAATAATTGGCTCTGAGTGAAAACATGCCTTGAAACATGCAGTGTGAGTATAGCTTTTGTAAGAACATATACCTGCATAATCTAATGCAATATTGCAAAATGTAAGGCTTAGTGTATGTTTTGAGGATGATTTTCTGCATTAGCCATGTCAAAATTGTTGCTGAATATCTGGTAAGCTGACTGAGTTGTACGCACCTTTGTGCTGGCTAATGTTAATGAGGCAGCCATCTTGATTTATATAGACTCCATAAGTGAATCAGTAGTAATGTTCATGCAGTGCTAACAATAATAATGCAGCAGAAAATATGGCAATACCTAAAAGGACCACTGCCTTTCAAGATATGCAGTTTAAATCAGGTGTATGTGAGGGCAGAGACATGGTTTTGATGTGTGAACTTCATGTTTCTCAGTCGATTGTTGCCCAGAGTGTCACATCGCCTCCATCAAATGGCCTCCGAACCTGAAAGTTATGCACCATAACTCACGTTCCCTGAAGGAAGGGAACGAGGTGCAACATATGACTATGGGAATTGCGTTGCCTCGCGGTTCACCTGAAGTAATACATTCACGCCTTTAGGGCAGGTGGGCTTCAGCGTCACCACAGAGGCCCCGCCCTCTTGGTATAAAGACGCATGCGCCCATCTATATTTCTCCAAGTGCACTTCACCGAGCTTGGGCATTGAAAGGGCAAACATGTGTTGCACCTCATTCCCTTCCTTCAGGGAACGTGAATTATGGTGCATAACTTTCAGTTCCCTTGTCAGTCAGTCAACTTGGTGCAACATATGACTATGGAAATGTATTTCATTCACACCCTGAAAATGCTGTGGAAAAATGCATGCTTGTGAGAACTTATGCCTTTATACTTTAGGCATTTTAGCTGTTCTCTACCTTGTGTTAGAAAGAACAGCCTGAGTGGCATCACATGCTGTGACATCCAAACTGTAGTGTTTTGCAAACGTGTTTGTGGAGGCCCAATTGGCAGCCACACAGATGTCTGCCACTGGCACACCCTTAAAAAGAGCCCATGAGGCAGCTAGGCCTCGAGTGGAATGGGCGTGTACCCCAGAGGGCACCTGTTGACCTTTGCTGCTGTACGCACTTTTTATGGCCTCAGTCACCCAGTGTGAGAGGCGCTGTTTTGAAAGGGCTCTGCCAGCAGTTGGATTGGCAAAACATACAAACAGTTGGTTAGTTTTCCTCCAACTGACAGTTCTTTTAATGTAAACACTCAGGGCCCTAACAGGGCAGAGTGCATTCTGCCTCCTCTGTTCCTCAGTGAGAACAAGGGAGGGAGGAAACATTGGGATCTCAAAGTCCAGACTTCTGGGATTTAAAGTTGGAACCTTTGGCACATATGCGGGGTTAGGAAGCAGGGTGACATTTGACCCGTTTAGGGCAAACCTGGTACACATTGGGTGCACAGATAAAGAGTGGAGATTACCCACATGTTTAGCTGAGCAAAGAGCTAAGAGCAACTTTGCACTTTGAGATTTTCATTAATGAAAAGTGCATTATAAATTAAATTCATTATTATTATTATTATTATTATTATTATTATTATTATTATTATTATTATTATTATTATTATTATTATTATAAGCAGTTTTATAAGATAACAAATATGTCTTAATGCTGCTAATAGGCTCAAATGGATGTTCACACAAATCATCCAGGACTAAATGTAGGTCCCAGTCTGGGGCCAGAGTCCTGCGCCCTTCATGAACCGTATCATGAGAGGGTGGGCACCGGGTGATTTACCTCTCCGGCCTTCCGTGGCATGCCAAGATGGCTGACAGAAAGACCTTAATTGTGGAGAAAGAGCGGCCTTTCTCCAGCAGGTCTTGTAGAAAAGTGAGGAGCTGGACCAGGTCACAGGAATATGCGATAATATTCCTCTCTAGACACCAGGGGCCTCATGTATCAACCATGCGTGCGCACAAAAACATTGCGCACGTCACTTTCCACGCAAAAGCCCGTATGTATCAAAACTGAACTGAACGTGAATATATGCGCATCCAGGTACATATCCACGCAAGCTCCCGAGCAGGCGTACGCACGTTTCTGTGGTTCTTGTTCCTTTGGCGACACTTACAGGTGTTTCAGAGAAACTGAAGCCCCACAGTCTGTGGTTGACTTTAAGAGCGGCTTGAAGACCTTTCTTTTCAACCGAGCATACTTTACTCCTCATGATTCTACTTTTGATCTGAGTTGATACTGTTGTTGATTTTAATTGTTTTATTATTTGTCTTATTGACATTCAAATATGTTGCACCTTGTAGCACTTTGAGATTTCCATTAATGAAAAGTGCGTTATAAATTGAATTCATTATTATTATTATTATTATTATTATTATTATTATTAACAGTTCAAGATGTGAAAATGATTAATATTCCCTCCAAACACACGATTAACAAGTATTACATCCACATGACGCAGTGGAATAAAGGACGCGCAACGTTGTGCCAAAAATAAATTTAACAGGAACGGATTCATTCAGCCTTACTGGAGGTTATAATAAATAGTGTAACAC
>JBBPBX010110150.1:0-10912 GCA_038048925.1 Garcialebias charrua | reverse complement strand
AAAAGTTGAAAAGGTAAAACTGGCTTAAATTAACAGACGAAAGCAGGAAGAACATGTTTGCCCAATTAGGCTGAATAAAGCAGAAATGATCACAAAAAAGGTGGAAATTATCTGGAAAAGAAAGCTTAAACTAGCCAAAAAAACAGCTGAAAGGTAGCTAAAAAAGCAGAAAGAAGATTAAATTACCAGAAGGAAGTGGAGAGATTTTGCTGATTTATAATGAAAAAGTTGAAAGTAGTAAAAAACAAAAAGTGGAATTAGCTGAAAAAGCTAAAATTAGTATAAAACTGTAGCTGAAATAGCAGGAAAAATCTGAAACTTACAGAAATAAGCTGAAAGGAGCATAACAAGGTGAAATAGCAGAAATAAGTTGCAGAGAAGCACAAAATGTTGTAGTTAGCATAAAAAATCTGCAAGGAGCACAAAACAGCTGGATAAAAAAGCTAAAATGAGCTGAAAGTAGCTGAAAATGTTTAAATTTGCAGAAGGAAGCTAAAAGACGCTGATTCAGAAGAAAATGGAAAACGAGCAGTAAAAAGTTGTAAACCAGTTATAAAGATTTGAAGGATGTAAAATGAGCTCAGTTCATTTTTTTATGAGAAAAAAAAAAAAGCCAGAAAAGGCTATATATTTCAAAAAAGCTAAAGTTTCACCACCACCAAAAGTCATAGTAGGATTTTCGCAAAAGAGCTGAACGTTTTGACATATGACCTGCTGAAATAGCTTAAAAACTGCAGGATGAGAAACATGCTGAAAAACATGGAAGAAAAATGGATCACAGTGGCTTGACTCCTTCATAAACCTTCACACTACATGTCAGAACCTATTTGTGTGTTGCAGGGATCCAAGGCGTGGTGGAGGCCTACCAGAATTGCCTTCCTAAAATCCAGCTGTACGGGCCCACCAACATCGCCCCAATTATCCAGAAAGTTGCCTCCTCTGCCTCCGAGGAGATGCACACCAAAGAGGCCATGGTAAGAGAGAAAATGGAAAAGATGAAGTACATTTTAAAAATAAATTATGTGGCCGTTGTGATTGTTTCCACTTCACACTGGCAGACTGGGAGAAGAAGAAAATACAAATGGCAAGTAAAAGACAGGAATTGGCAGATTAGAGAAGGATTGGTTGGTAATAATTTAATTCAGGTCATAAATTTAGAGCATGAATTCCTTCCTGCCTTAATGCCCTCAGCTTCTTTTCAGGCTCTCCGGTGGATTACACTGACTTGTGTTTAAATTAGCTCCTGACAAGAAGCCAACATGTAAATGATCGCTTTTATTGAACTTCTTGTCCTCGCTTCCTTCCTTCAACCCATAACTCTCTTTCCGACCTGATAGGAATACTTCATCCTGCTGATCCTGACGGACGGCGTCATCACCGACATGGCGGACACACGGGAGGCTATCGTGCACGCCTCTCACCTGCCCATGTCCGTCATCATCGTTGGCGTGGGCAACGCTGACTTCACCGACATGCAGATCCTTGACGGCGACGATGGAATCCTGCGTTCGCCCAAAGGCGAGCCGGTCCTCCGTGACATCGTCCAGTTTGTCCCTTTCAAGGACTTCAAACACGTAGGTGGCGGCTGGTGGGAGCATTTTCTGTTACCACTACCCCTCAGCTGGTGTAAATACAGTCGATGGCCAGCTGTCTTCACTCCCCGAGCATCAAACGCTGCTGTTTCCTTTTCACAACAGTTAGAAACTCCTAAATGGAAATATCTGACTCTTTAGGTTTTCAGTGTGAGCCCGTGGTTTTTTTGTTTACTTTTGTTACCGCCCATCGCCATGAAGGAATGGATATAAAGTAAATGTCTGTGTGCGATTGTTAGTCTGTGCAAAAATATCTCATGAACCATTTGTTGAACGTCAACGAAATCCTCAGAAAGTAATGATTTATAACTGACGACCTTTTAGAGTCCATTCGATTCAAGCAGGCCACCACACCACATGGACTGTGACAAACACAACAATAGCTCTGTCAGTCAGTTTCAGAGACACTGAGCTAAAGTTTGCTACAGAAGTAGATGAGAGTCATTCCTATCACGTACTCCAAGCACTACCAAAACACACAAAACTGCTGTTTAAAACTTTGACACACAAAGTAATGGGATATGTTCAAGTAAGCTTTATTATTCGCATCGCATGTGGTACATGAGATGGAGCCAAATTGTGTACACAGGGTCCCAGTTACATCGCAAAAAATTGTAAAAAGAAACAGTAATAAGGATCTAAGATATGAACTAAGAAATACACTAAACACTAATACTGTAGTGTAAAGCAATGTGTCTGACAACAGCAGCACAAACATGAGTCTGTGTGGGTAGATGAGTAAGAATGGATACAGCAGCGTGAAATAATCAGCAGCATGAGATCAGCAGCACATAGCAATCAAAGTGGCATTACAGTGATTTTTAAAAAAAAAATTCACAGTGATTATCCTGATTAGAGAGGAGCAGGGCAAAAAGTGTGTGTGCTGGGTGACTGAGTGGGGTCCTTCATGATGCAAGTGGTCTTCTTCCTGCATCTGGGGGTGTAGATGTCTGTGATGGTGGGGAGGCTGACTTTTATCATCATACTGTTGATTAATTACCTCAATACAGTAGTATATTTCCATCAATCCATTATCTTTACCAGCTTCTCCCTTTTTGGGTTGCGGGGGGTCACTGGTGCCCATATCCAGCAGTTACTGTGCGAGAGGTGGGGGACACCCTGAACAGGTCTCCAATCCATCACAAGGACACATGGAGACAAACAACCATTCACTCTCTCACTCACACCTAGGGACAATTTAGCGTTACCAGTCAAACATGCATGTTTTTGGGAGGAAACTGAGTACCTGGAGAAAACCCACACATTTTTGTTGAAAAGTTTGAGAACAACTAGCTTTGTCTGAAATGTCCCTCTTTTCGTCCATGCTGAGAAATAACAGAAAATTAGAGTGTGGCAGCAAAAGCCCCATTGCTGGAGTATGGTCACCTGGATCACAAACAACAACATCCTTGGATGAAACAACCACAACAACAATTTCCTGCAGGATCAATACAGTTCTTATCTTAAAACAGAAACCACAACAGGTCAGATCAGATGAAAAAGTAATGAAAGTGACAGATCATGTGACACTTTGCCTGCATACTGCTGAGGACTTATACCATACCATTTTATTTGTAGAGCACTTAAAACAGCGACAAGGCCAACCAAAGTGTTGTACAAACAAACAAACAAACAAACAAACAACAGGCAACACACACAACGAAGTGCAAAAAATAGACATTAAAACATTATTGTAGATGATAAATATAATGACCAAAACACAGATCAGCTGGTGTAGAAAGCAACAGAATAGTAATGGGTCTTTAAACGGGATTTGAAAACCGAGAGGTTTGACGACTGTCTGACGACTTGTCCAAACTTGCACACCAATGGGAACTGTTTCTTTAACAACAAAAGCATAAAGTGCTGGAAAAAACAAGCAATTTGACTCAATTTATCCACAGAATCTTTTTAACTGAGGCAGACAGCTGTTTTGCCAAAAATGAAATAAAAATATATTCCTCTATTGTTGGTAAACTAACTGAATATGACATCTTTCTTCTCTGGGAGCCCTTTAATTATAGAGCCTGCAGTTGTACTGATCCTGGTCACGATTTCCGTTGTATACGGCAAAACAAACAGAAGGTCTGTAAAGAGACAGGCTCATATCTTGATGTGTTTTAGGCCGTTACACTGTATTATTATATTGAAAGCTTGTTGTGCAGCAGGCTCTGTTAAGTTAAAGTTTATAACAGATACTATCTGTCTCGTTCGGTGGAATCAAATGCAAGCACAAAGAAAGCAGTTCTCGGGATCGTAGCTGTACTTTAATATAAAAGCTTTGCAACATAGAATGCACAAAACAGTGAGATGTGTGGAGGCGAACGGGTTAGTTGAGCAACAAATGAGGAAAATGGAGAGTGCATGTACTGATGATGGAGAACGTCAAGACCTGAAGAACAGAACTTAAAGTTATGCACCATAACTCATGTTCCCTGAAGGAAGGGAACGAGGTGCAACATACTTGCTATGGGAATTGCGCCCCCGCGCGATTACCTGAAGGAATACATTCACGCCTTTACGGCATGGGCGTCAGCGTCGCGCCAGAGTCCCCGCCCTTTGTGCATTTAAGCGACCGACGCCCGTCCATCTTTCTCAAAAATTGCACTTCATTCATTCAACCTTTATTTAGTCAGGTAAATCTTACTCACTTCACCGAGCTTTCAGCATTGAAAAGGGCCAGATATGTTGCACCTCGTTCCCTTCCTTCAGGGAACATGAGTTATGGTGCATAACTTTCAGTTCCCTTTCAGTTTGGTCTCTCGGTGCAACATACTTGCTATGGGAACGTAATTCATTCACGCCCTTGAAATGCTCAGCAAAATGCATGTGAGAACATCCGTCCTAAGAGACGGGCATCTCCCAGCTGCTTACTACAAGGGATGCAGAGAGCAGATGCCAAGAGGAAAAAAGCCAAATGTGAGAGACATCCACATGATGTCTCACATGGCCATGTATACAACACCAATTAGAGACAGCCTAAGCGTGCTCCAGTAGTGTGAGTACTCATCAACTCCTGTTTCCCTTTGAGCATTCTGAGGGACAGGAGGAGCAATGTTTTATTTTTATTTTTTTTACGGCCCGACTGACAAGTGGAGCCCATCCTGATGTTGGAGATCAGTTAAGGAGAGGGGAAACCCTTCCATTATACATCTCCTAGGCAAAAAACATAAACATCAAGGGATACCCTTGTGAATGTTATTACTGCTTGTGTCGGGACAAAGAAACCAAAGCCTTAGGCTTTCAGCCAGTACCTTTCAAAGGTCAGGCTGAGAGTTGCCACAACCCTGGACGTGGGTGTAGAAGCTGTCCACGTTTCTGAGTCAGTAGGTCCCTATGAGGAGGCAATTGCCATGGTGTCCCCGACAACATTGAGATCAACTCTGGGAACCACGGTTTGTATGGCCACTTGGGGACCATGAGAATCAAGGAGAGAGCTCCCTGACGTACCCATTCCAATGTCGCCTCGATCAGAGGGAGAGGTGGAAAGGCATAGTAGAGCACCCCTTCTGGCCAATCATGTGCCAGAGCGTCTATCCCCAATGGAGCATCTGTCTCCTTCAAGGAGAAGTAGAGGTCACAGTGTGAGCTAGCTCTGCAAGCGAACAGGTCCACAGAGGCTCTACCGAAACGTGACCATACCTGTTCCACGATTCGTGGGTTCAGGTTCCAGTCTGACGCCAAGAGAGGTCCAGAAAGGACATCTGCTCCATAATTCAGATTACCAGGGACATGAGTCGCCCTAAGTGACAAGATTCTTGGAGCACACCTTGTGAGCATCCTTCGTGTCAGATCGAGGAGGGCCTGGGACCTCGTCCCTCCCTCTCTGTTGATGAAGGACACTGTGGTCCTGTTATCTGATTTTACCAGGATATGATGCCCAGCAACCAGACCTTTACTGAAGAAGTATTTCAATGACAGGAATACGGCCAGCAATTCCAGGAAGTTAATATGTAATTTGGCTTCCTGCTCGTTCCAAAGGCCGCAGGCGTTCTGGTTTCTGCAGATCGCTCCCCATCCTGTTTTTGAGGCGTCCGTCGTGATGACTACACGGGACGACACCCTTCCCAGTGAGACCCCTTCCGTGAAAACGGACAGATCTCTCCAAGGTTCCAGGGCCTTTAGACACTCTGGGTCTATCTTAACCTTTTCTGCTTGGTTAGGCAGAGCGGGTTGTATTTGTTGGTTTAACCATACCTGTATGGCCCGCATTTTCAATAATGCACGTGGCACACAAGGAATGGCTACCGCCAAGAGGCCTAACAGGCGTTGGCACGTTTTCACAGGGACCTGATGGTCCAGTTTAAATGTTCCCAGGCAATGGCAAATGGAGGAAACTCTTTCCTTCGAGAGCCATGCTCTGTAATGGACAGTGTCAATCTGTACACCCAGAAATACGGTAACCCGTGACAGAGTCAGATCACTTTTCTGTAGGTTTATGACAAAACCGAGAGACTCCAGGTGAGAGATCACCTTAAAGGAGTGTGACAGCGCCTGCTTTCTGCTTCCAGCCAGAATTAGCAGGTCGTCCAGGTAATTCAAGACCCTGAGTCCTTGATTCCTAAGAGGGGTCAGGGCTGCATCCAGACATTTAGTAAATGTACGCGGAGCAGTCTTTAAACCGAAGGGTAAGGCTTTGAATTCATAAGCGTTTCCTTCGAACGCAAAACGGAGGAACTTTCTGTGTCTCCTCCACACGCCTATATGGAAATAGGCGTCTTTCAAATCCACTGTACATGCGTAGTCTCCTGGTCTCACAGACTGGAGAACTTGCCGCAGTGTAAGCATCTTGAACTTGAAAGTTTTAATTCTTTTATTGAGAATCCTGAGCTTTAGAATCGGTCTCAAGGAACGGTCCTTTTTGGGCACCAGGAAGTACTTGCTGTAGTGGCCAGAGAGTAGTTTGCGTCCTGAGACCAAACTAATCACTCCCTTTTGCAGCATCGTTGAAACTTCCTCCCTCAGCACGTGTGCGCATGCAGGGTTGATCTTAGATTGCAACACCCCTGAGAAATGGGACGGTCTCTTTGAGAACTGCAACTTGAGCCCGTGGCGTATTGTTGTCATGACCCAATCATTTGGTAGACACGCCTCCCAAGCCTGCTCATGCGCACTGAGCCTGGATGGCATGTTGAATTGTTGCTCCTCGTGTTTCAGCGCCGAAGGGGTGACCTTTGACCCCTCTCGCGCTTTTTCGAGCAGGCTGCTCGGCCCAACAGAAGATATCGCGAGATCAGGCCGTCTCTGGCGGATCTCGTGTATCTTGCTGTGGTTCATAGTTTGACCATGCGGTCTGGGTTTTATAAAAATGGGACTCGAGTCAAGAACCAGGGCAGTCTGTGCTTTGGTACTTTTATTTTCGTACATGTTTGAAACAGTGCCTGTTTTGTTTACATATACAGTAGGCGAGTCATGTTTGGTGCGCGCACACATGTCACCAGCTCCTCGTAGTTTTTTACAAGCAGAGACTGGGATCAGAAAGTTAGGTTCCCGTACCTCGTGGGCGAGCAAACCTGTAAAATTTCAGTTCGTCCTGGCTCATCGGGTCCGAAACTGGTTTCCGTAGGAGGAGGTCGAAGCAGCACTCGGACGGTACTGAGAAGCCTCACAGTCTCCCGCGGGTCTCTTTCGTGGGAGACCACGCGTGTTTTCCTTTGATGGGGCAAATTTTTTCCTTGGCAAACCCTCGCGGAGGGCTTCGGCTTGTTTGTGTCTTTGTTCCAGCCTTGCCTGGACACGTTCCAGGGCTCCCCCAAAGAGTCCTGTCGACTCGATCGGGTGTTGTAGGAAAGTGGACCTCTGGTTCTCCGGGAGGTCCGACAGTGTTAGCCAAAGATGGCGCTGGGCGACAACTATTTCTGCCATTGCTTTGCCCTGGGAAATAGCTACTGTCCCCATCATGCTGAGCACGAGGTCAGAGGCACGGCGGGCCTCTTCTATGGCCTCAGTTGCGGCCTGTTCGTCCTTTGTTACCTGAACATCCTGTAGTTTTTCTGCCAGGTACTCCTGTACCATGCTCAACGCATTCATTGCATGAGCCGCGAGGCCTTGGGCCTTGTAGCACTTCACGAGTTGTTTCTCCGAAGCGCGGCAGGCCCTGCTGGGTAGCGCTGGTTTCATCCCCGTGGCTGTGGGGGCCAGGTGAGCCGCCAGAGACTCCTCTATCGGGGGTGCGCTGGCGAGGCCCAGAGCCTCCATTCCCACAACATCCAAGAGTCGGGACAATGGCAGCATGATGGGAGCCTTGGGTTCCGCCCAGGAGTGTTTGAGTTCCATGAGAAAGTCTGGAAAAATTGGCATTTTTTGCGACGTTGTCGGTTGCTTCGCGTAGAAGTAGCTTCCCGCCAGCCTCGTAGCTTGTTGGCGAGGCGTGGGGTCTGGCCATGTGACCTGCAGGGCATCAGCGGCCCTGTGGCACAGGTCGAACAGAGCGGGTACCGACAAGTCCGGTTCCGGAAGGTTCTGCGCCAGGTTCTGGGAGGAATGAACAATTTCTCCCTTGTCACCGTATTCGGGTCTATGTCGGACACTTCTGGCGTCGAGTCCTTGACGGCAAGTGAGGAGTCCGACGCATTGTCCTCTCCGACTCGGCCACTGCACTCCAAGTCCACGTTTTCGGGCTCCGGTTCGGGAGCAAGCAGGTTAGTGCGACGTGCGACCTTCATCGCCGCGGTCCTTGCCATAGATTTGGCCAGCATGTCCGTGCGGCGTTTCCTCACTGTGACCGTCATTTGACGACAGTGGGGGCAGGAGTCGGGGGATTCCAGCGCTTTCCTCGCGTGCAGGATCCCTAGGCAGACAGGACAGGCCTCGTGGATGTCCGTCGCCAAGAGGGAGTAGCGGCATCCGCTGGGGCATGGGCGCGAGCGAGGAGTCGTCGTCCTGGTTTTCTTCTTCTTTGTCCTCCACTTTCCCTTCTCGGGAGCCATGTCCGGAGACGAGAAGAGTAGAAGTTGGTCCTAGTTTCCTTTTGTTCGAAGCCGTTTTCTCCATCATCTTGCTTTCGCTGGTAGACTGCTAGAGATTAGCAGACGTTGTGATGCAGTTAGCGCCATCGAGCGAAGCTGCGGAAGAGAAGAAAAACTTTGGGTAAGTAGAAAAATGCTGGACTAGCTTTCGCCAGCCCAGTAGTACGCAGGAAAATTTCTCTGTACGCTCAGTGTAGGGAGCAAGCTCACCTCAATCAAGCGACGCGACAACAGAGAGGTCCCGCAATGTTCAGGTGTTTAAGCGAGGTGAAGGGCGAAAAAGAGAAAGATGGACGGGCATCTGTCGCTTAAATGCACAGAGGGCGAGGCCTCTGGCGCGACGCTGACGCCCATGCTGTAAAGGCGTGAATGTATTCCTTTAGGTAATCGCACGGGAGCGCAATTCCCATAGCAAGTATTTTGCACCGAGAGACCAAACTGAAAGGGAACTGCCTAGATCTCATATTAAACATACACAACCCAAAGAAAATTTTATACAGAATAATTAAAAACCACAACAACAAGCCAAGCCATGACCTAATAATGTGTGTATTTTTTCCATATTAAGTCACTTCCTCAGTGATGGCTTTCTTTATGGGTATCTGTGATGATCAGTTTGAGTTGTGAACTTTAGGAGGCTGGGCTCAAAAATGACAGTTTTTTTCCCCCTCCCTATGTGGGCGTAATAAGTCTGCTGTGCTCGTCAGAACACATCAGTTCTCTGTTCTCTTGAGCATTCGTGTGTGTGTGTGTAAGTTTCCCTCTGGTGGCATTAATTTTGCTTGGCTCTGACCAGATGTGTTTGCCGGGGTCTGTTATGGTGAGTTTGGTCTGTGACAGGCTGGGAAATTAGGCAATTATATCCCATCAAATCAGCAGGTTAAAGAGAAGGAACATGCATTGAGTGTTTGAAGAGTGGGATTTGGACAGAGAAGAGAAGTTATGAATAATTTGGAGGAATGGGAAAGAGAGAGAGAGAGAGAGCTGGTGTTGGAGGGGAGGAAAGAAGTGGTTGTGGAGGTCAACAGAAGACCAGAGCTAAAGACAAAAGGGAGCGAGGGAGTGTGTGACAGAGGTGGAGAGGTGATTTTCTGCTCCGTCGTTTCTTTTCAGAAGGGATTAGCAGGACAGAGCTGCCGGGTGACAAGCAGAGTGGGGGAGAACAGGTAGCAGAGGAGGGAGAGCAAGGGTGGAAAAAAGAGGAGGAGGACAGTGAAGAGGCTGGGGTGGAAGGATTTTGATGATTCTTTGTCAAGAAATAATGTGAGACGGAGTACGACAGACTAAGGATTCAGAAAGTCTAGATTTGACTGAGAGCTGTGGCCGTGTGTTCTTGACCTCATAATCATAATCAGAATCAGAATAAGCTTTATTATCATTGTACTGAGATACAGTGAGATTACTATGCAAAAACTCAGGACAGTATTACACTTTTATTATTTCATTTTATGCTTATGTCTATTAAATGTTTTAGTGTTTTAGTGTTTAAATGTTTACTGTTGCACCGAAGCGGGACAGAGAGAAATGCAATTTCAATCCTGTGTATGTCCTGTACATATTGCAGTTTTGACAGTAAAGTTGACTTTGACTTTGATTACGTTCATACTGTTGTCTGAAAGATGGACGGAGTGCACGTTGCTGCTGCTACAGAAGTGCTGCCTCTCATCCTTTATTGTTTTAGATAGAAAAGGGGAAAAGGCCACATGGATGGATAGTGGTATTACAAAAAAGATCTCTTCACATCTTGTCCTATCAGGACATGATTTAAAACTGTTTTAGAATGAATGTTCTAGAATTGTGCCGCTCGGTGGGGCTGCATGTTGGAGTAGCTCTGTTACGTTCATTCTGGGATAGTGCTTTTGGAAACTTTAATTCCTCTTTTTTTTTCTGGATGTAAATCGCTTTTTTCGGATGATTATTTACTCTGGTATCAGATGTTGTGCAGCTGGAAGGAATTTTACTGAAACTTTTTTACTTTGGAGCATTTGTTATGATGTGTATCCATGGCAACATGTTTTTTTTAATCGACCAGGAGCAACTTATTAACATTTCAAAAGCTTAAATACCTCAACTACAGCTCCAAATCCCAAATGAGTCGAAAAGGAGGCGTGTTTTTTTGTGTGTGTTGTTTTTTTGTGTTTTTTGTTGTGTTGCTTTGTTTGTTGTGTTGCTTTGTTTTTGTTCTGTTTTTGTGTTGTGTTTTGGTTTTTGTGTTGTGTTTTGTTTTTGTGTTGTGTGTTTTGTTTTTTGTGTTGTGTTTTGTTTTTTATTTGTTGTGTGTTGTTTTGTGTTTTGTTTTTGTTTTGTTTGTTTTTTGTTTTGTTTTTTGTGTTGTGTGTCTTTGTTTTGTTT
>JBBPBX010110149.1:0-10912 GCA_038048925.1 Garcialebias charrua | reverse complement strand
TTGAATAAATAAATGAATACAAAATAAACCTGGTGTCTTCATTTTCAACTTTAAGAATACGCAACATGTTACGCATCATTGAAATGATGTAACAAGTCCAGATAGCTTCATTTAGCTCAGATAACTTTATATATCTCCCACGCTAACATAAATATTGTTTATTTTTGTTAAACTGTTATTATGTAGCACATATGTTATTGTGCAGTGTGACGTGTGAAATATCTGAAAGTTATGCACCATAACTCATGTTCCCTGATGGAAGGGAACGAGGTGCAACATACTTGCTATGGGAATTGCGCCCCCGCACGATTACCTGAAGGAATATACTCACGCCTTTACGGCTAGGGGCGTCACCGCCGCACCAGAGGCCCCGCCCTCTGGGTACTTAAGCGGCTTGCGCCCCTCCATCTTTCTCCAAAGTTGCACTTCACCGAGCTTTCAGCATTGAAAAGGGCCAGATATGTTGCACCTCGTTCCCTTCCTTCAGGGAACATGAGTTATGGTGCATAACTTTCAGTTCCCTTTCAGTCTGGTCTCTCGGTGCAACATACTTGCTATGGGAACGTAATCCATTCACGCCCTTGAAATGCTCAGTAAAATGCATGCTAGAGTGAACGTCTGCCCTTGACCAGCAGGCATCCTCAAAGCTACTTTCTACTGTGTGTTAGAAAGGACAGCCTGAGTGACGTCACCCGCAGTAACATCCAAACTGTAATGCTTTGCAAAAGTATTTAATGAGCTCCAATTCGCATCAGCAGATGTCTGCAACTGGTACACCCTTGAATAATGACCAGGAAGTGGCCAAGCCCCTAGTGGAGTGAGCATGCACTCCAGAGGGTACCTGTTGACCTTTGCTACTGTATGCCCTTTTAATGGCCTCAGTCACCCAATGTGAGAGGCGTTGTTTTGATAGAGCCCACCCGGTAGCAGGTGCTGCAAAGCAGACGAACAGTTGGTTTGTTTTTCTCCATTTGGCCGTTCTCTGCATGTAAGTGCATAAAGCCCTCACGGGGCAGAGAGCCTTCAGCCTTTCCTGTTCTTGAGTGAGTACAGGAGCAGGTGAGAAGGAGGAGAGATCAAAGTCTAGACTCATATGGTTCAAAGTCAAGACCTTGGGAGTGTATGCAGGATTAGGTCTTAGTGTTACCTTTGACACGTCAGGGGAGAATCTGGTACACATCGGATGTACAGACAATGCATGGAGGTCACCCACGCGTTTTGCCGAGCAAAGTGCCAAGAGTAGAGTGGTTAAGTCAAGACCTTGGGAGTGTATGCAGGATTAGGTCTTAGTGTTACCTTTGACACGTCAGGGGAGAATCTGGTACACATCGGATGTACAGACAATGCATGGAGGTCACCCACGCGTTTTGCCGAGCAAAGTGCCAAGAGTAGAGTGGTTTTATAAGATAATAAATCTATCTTAATCTCGCTCAGTGGCTCGAATGGGGAGTCACAGAGGGCCCCTAGGACCAAGCCAAGATCCCAACCAGGGGTCAGGGTCCTGCTGGGTGGTTTAGTCCGAAGCACACCTTTCATAAATCTTATTATGATTGGATGTGCTCCAGGTGTCCTTTGTCCCCAGCCTTCGTGACAGGCTGAAATCGCTGATAGGAAAACTTTAATCGTTGAATAAGAATGACCTTTTCCAGTAAGTCCTGAAGGAAAGTCTGGAGCTGAGCCAGGTCGTATGCATAAGAAATAATATTTCTTTCTGAGTACCAGGCTTAAAAAATACGCCACTTTTGGGCATATAAAGATTGTGTTGATCCAGCACGGGTATTTTGTATGGTAATTACCACATTTTCCATCAGGCCTGACGCCATCAATCTGTTCTTTTCAGCCAGCAGGTTGAGACTTGTGGAAGTTCCTGGCCTAAGTGGCTGTACTGCCCTTTCTGGTGACACCAAGGCTGTTAACCCCTGGGAGTCAACCAGATTGGGAAGAAGGCCTCCTTGCCAATATGCCCTCGAGTTACCTTGTTCAAGGGTAATTGAGGGCAAATGTAACCTGTCGTCCACAATAGACAGGATTGGAGCAGAAAGTCTATTTTCTTCCTCCAAGGTTGGAGCCCTAGGGATGTGAGACTGCGAGTTATGTAAGCGAGCAGATCTCCTGAGTCCAATCCGTTTTGTGGGGTGATTCAGTTTACTGGTCCTTGGCCTTAATGGAACATTGGTACCAGGTAAAACGACCGAGGTCTGTGTTTCACTCATTGGGAGAATTATTTTTGAAGGCAGATTTGGGTCAGCACAGAACGGGGGGTCACGTGCTTCCTGAGTACTACATGGACATTGCGTGTCCCTTGTTAATAACAAAGGATCGTCCGCAATGTAGGAATGTGGGGGTGTTCCTTTTGGTTTGGCAGACTTCCGATTATTTGGTGATAAAGAGCCCAGTCCCTCTTGAAAAGCAGGAAGAGATATCTGATTCGACTCTGACTTGTTTTCATCCACAGCTGGCTGAACACAATCGCTACTGTGGAGGTGTGAAGTTTGTAGCTGCCTGACGGCATCTGATGTAGCCCTCCTGTCATCAGACTCTGTCAGCTTGTCTCCCTGAGGAGCGGACATGTCACGTGTTCATCTGGTTAGTGTATTGGTTGGCCCGTCATTCACAATGGAGCGAGGGCTTGAGCACGTGACCCTCCTCACCTGTATTCGTGAGAGGTGTGGAGGGTTTTTGAAGACGCCTCTGAGTCTGCTTGCCGTAGATGAATCAGAGACACCCAGCTGGGGTTTATTGATTAGGCTAATACCCCATGGGCCGTGAGGGAGGGGGGAAGGCCCTCTCCCTTTATGACGAGTTGCAGGTTAGAGGAACCTGCTTTGCTGAAAACGTTTGTGTATTTTTTTTGATAGTCAATAAAACAGAGGAGCTGTTTCATGATTTTTATTCATGCTTATGTGTAATGACATAACATGATTCTATGTCACTCACAGCAGAGAAAGCATGATTTGTGCATGCCGAAAATATACCAGCTTTTTGTACTGTGTTACAAGCAATGTCTGGACATGAACGGATCATTCCCATTACCACGTGGGCGGGTGATCGTGTAACGTGGAAACGTGACCCTGGTTTATCAGGCACGTTTTTGTCTGTTGTCCCGATTCACCGAGGAGGCCCTGTGTTTGGTCGCCTGGTGGGGAACAAACCTGTTTTTGCTCCATGCGTTGCTCTGCGCGAGGTTGGCCCTGCGGGGGTCTCTGCCTGGGCTCCTCCTCGTATGCTGGCCGCTTCTGCGGTGGGGCACGCATTGCCGAGTGGTGCCGGACTGCGCAGGTCTGCTTCCAGCAGACTCCCTTGGGGGGGCGAAGCTTCTCCGGGGGATGCCCACCCGGAGAGCTTCTGCCTGTCTGCGCCTTTGGTCCAGCTTGGTCTGAATTTGCTCCAAAGCTTTACAAAACAATCCCGTCTGCTCTATCAAGTGGTGGAGAAAAGGCACCTTTTGTCCCTCCGGGAGATCCGTTAAAATCATCCAGAGGTGGCGGATTGTGATGACCACTTCCGCCATTCCCCTACTCTGTGCAACAGCAGCTGTCCCCATCATACGGAGCACAAAGTCTGTTGCTCTGCGAGCTTTGTCCAGCTATTCGGCGGCCGCCTGCTTGTCCGTTGTTGCTTGGAGCTATTGCAGTTTTTCGGCCAGGTAAGCCTGCATTAACGCGGACGCGTTCATGGCGCGTGCCACGAGTCCCTGAGCTCTGTAGCACTTCTCAAGTAGAGACGCTGAAGCTCGACAAGCCTTGCTAGGAAGAGTTGGTTTTGTTCCTGATGATTTAGGAGCCAGGTGAGATGCTAGTGTGTCCTCAATCTGAGGCACGTTAGCTAATCCCACTTCATCCACCCCGTCTACGTCGAGGAACTAAGAGAGGGGAAGAAGCATAGGGGCTCTCGGTTGAGTCCAGGTGCGAGTTAGTTCTGTGAGGAAGTCCGGGAACATGGGCATCCTTTGCCTCGTGGCGGCATGCTGCTTCGAGTAAAAATAGTTTCCTACCAGCCTCGTGGCCTGTTGGCGAGGCGGAGGTTCAGGCCATGGGATATGTAGTGCATCCGTTGCTCTGTGGCACAAGTCGAACAGAGCAGGGATGGAAAAGTCAGTTTCTGGGAGCACAGGTACTAGGGTCTGGGAGAGATCTTCACCCTGATCCTCCAGTTCCACGTCTGTTTCCTCCGCTGAAAATTCGCCCGAGGCTGAAATCGAGATCTCGTCCTCATTCATCATCCCTCGGGTGTCGAACTCGACAGTTAGGTCCACCATAGGAGCCAGCACGTCAGGGCTGTCGCCCCATGCGGCTCGTGCGCTGTCGTCCAGAGCCATGTTCTCGAGCTCCTGCGTGGGAGTGAGAGGCTTCATGGTGTCCGCGTCTGCTGGTGTCGCTGAAGCGCCCATGGATTTGGCGACGAGGTCAACCCGATGCCGTAGCACCGCGTCCAGCATGAGGTTGCAATGTGGGCAAAAGTCGGGCGTATCCAGTGCTGTTTTTGCAAGAAGCATTCCCAGGCAGACTGGACAGGCCTCGTGGGTGTCCATTGCTGCGAGGGAGAAACCACATCCACTAGGATAGGCGCGCAAAGTTGGGCTTGCCGTCCCGTTGGTTTTCCTTGGAAGTCTCGCTTTTCGCTTTCCTTTCTCCGTAGGCATGTCCGAGATGAGGCGGGCGAGTCCTTCCAGAATCTTCTTTCTTTTTTCTTGAAATGTCTCCTCCGTCGCGTCACTTTTGCTGGCTAGCTCGCTATGAGTTAGCGAAATAGCCTCTTTTTATTATTTTTTATTTTTTTGTGGCGTAGTTAGCGCCGTCGAGCGAAGCAATCTGTAGAGAGAGGAGAAGAAAATACTTCAGGGTTAAATAAATGTGCCGGACTAGCTTTCGCTAGTCCAGCAGTACGCAGGAATAATTCTCTGTGCGCTCTGTGTAGGGAGCCAGCTCACCTCAAATTGAGTGATGAAGCCACAGAGAAGTCCCGCGAAGAGGTAGTTCAGGTTTAGCGAGGTGAAGGGAAAAAAGAGAAATATGGAGGGGTGCAAGCCGCTTAAGTACCCAGAGGGCGGGGCCTCTGGCGCGGTGGTGATGCCCCTAGCTGTAAAGGCCTGAGTATATTCCTTCAGGTAATCACGCGGGGCGCAATTCCCATAGCAAGTATGTTGCACCGAAAGAACCAGACTGAAAGGGAACTGCCTACCTTGTTCAATAAACAACAATATTAGAACTGGATCCAGCTGTGTCTCCTTCAACACAGATGTTGGTCACTGCAGCTACATTCAGGTGTAGATTAAGGGTCAGTTTACACGGCGCATATTTTGAGTGAAACCGCTCCTTTCTCTCTGCGTCTTTGCTTATCGTTGACACGAGTCCACTAGCCTCCCTCTTTGAATCCGATGCTTTCTTGATCCACCGCTCAGGGTGGAGGTTTTTTGCTGACAATGTAAACATCTCCCGCTGTGCTCCAGCATCAACGTGTGGCATGGAGGCTGCACAGTTGAAGAGAGGAAAGCTCTACAGAGAGTGGTGAAGGCTGCACAGAAGTCTGTTGGAGTCAGTCTCCCCACCATCACAGACATTTACACCTCTAGATGCAGGAAAAGAGCCACCTGCATCATGAAAGACCTCACTCATCCAGCACACTCACTCTTTGCCCCACTCCCCTCAGGACGGAGGTTGAGGAGCATCAAGTGTAGAACCACTAGACTGAGGAACAGCTTCTACCCTGAGGCTGTTAGACTCATGAATAAATAAAAATAAAATAAAAAATAAACACTGCAAAATATCACATTGTGCTGATGCTGATCTGTTTTCTTGTTGCTGTGTTCATCTGTGTTCATCTGTGACCATCTGCTCATACAAACTCATGTTCGTGCTGCTGTTTATTCCCACTATATTAGGCTTAGTGTATTACTAGTTGATGTTTTTCTTAGTTAATTCTAGATGTTATTACTGTTTTTCTCTTGCATTTGTTGTTGGATGTAACTGGGACCCCGTGTACATAATCTCGTTTTCATCACATGTACCACATGCGGTGCAAATGACAATAAAGACTCTCTGACTCTGACTCTGACTTTCTCTGACTCTGACTCTGATCTTTTGTATGAACACATGCGCGCAGCACGCACGCGCGGACATCCGGCATTTCTAACAATGGTGGTGGACTGGACACACAACTTTCTGAACTACAGCTGATGGAATATATTTTGAGTCTCATATTTAATTATTCTACACCCGAATTACCTGCATCTGTGTTGGAAGAGAGACAGCTGGATCCAGTTGTCGCTGTTAACGAGGCAGGCGGCTATTACACACGTCAAGCTGCACTATAACATACTAAATGTGCTATATAATAACAGTTTAACAATAATAAACAGTTTTTATGTTAGCGTGGGAGATATATAAATTTATCTTAGCTAAATTGATCTATCTGGACTCATTACGTCATGCCTAACATGCTGCATGTTGAAAATGAAGACACCAGGTTGATTTTTAATTTATTTATTTATTCAACACCACAAACTGTACATCGCAAACACTGAAAATGAAATTGAACACTTTTAAAAACACGTTAACCGAACTTTAATTAACTGGACTCTGTTGTTTTCATCCTGGACCTGGTGGACACTGGACCCACATCCGAACCGGTCCGCTTTGTGGAACAACAGCTTCGACCTCGCAGGGAAAAAAATTAAAATAAAACCTCAGTTGGTTGTTCTGTGATCGAAGTAAACACAAGGAAACATGTTTAAGAACATTATTTACCTTGTAGCGCTGCTGTAAATCAGCTGATTCTCACGGACTAAAGTCTGACATGTTGACTCGGTTCAGGTCCACTCAGCAGCTGGTGTGCAGCTTGTTAGATGAAGCGGGTCCCACTTGGCGTCAAATCTGTCGACTCATCCAAATTCCAGCTTTTACTTGTTGTTAACTTGTTGACAACAACTTGTTGTTAGCTGAACTTTTAGCCAGAGAGGAAAACAGACTGGCGCAGCACGCATGCGCAGTAGTGAAGGTTAAAAAATTCATAGCGCCATCTAATGGCCCGGCTTGATAACTACAGTGAATTCATGAGAGCGGGGGGGAGTCATATCCACAGAATTCGCCCGTGTCAATGCAAAACTTTTCATCTAATTAACATACCCCAAACCTCCGTTTCCCCCAACCGTGTCCGTGTAAACAGGGCATAATTAAATATGAGACTCAAAATAAAGTCCATCAGTCGTTGTTCAAAATGCGGTGTGTCTCCGCCGTCATGTTGATGCCGTCTGTCCGCGTGTACGTGCTACGCGCATGTGGTTCAAACAAAAGCTCAGCAGGAGATGTGTACGTTATCAACAGGGGGTCAGCAAAAAAACTCCACTCTGAGAGGTGGATTCAGAAACCTTCGGATTCAAAGAGGGGGGCCAATGGTGTCGTGTAAACGATCGGCAGAACCGCAGAGAGAAAGGTGCTGTTTCACTCAAAATATGCGCCGTGTAAACAGCCCCTAAGATTGAAATGTGGTTTGACAGTCCTAGGTGGGGGCGGGGTTTGGCTTTGTATGCATCTTTTACGTTTGTGTAAACACAGTCCAGCGTGTTGTTTCCACGTGTTGCTATGGTTACTTGTTGATTGAAGTTTGGAAGACAGTCCTTTAACACTAGAAGTCCCAGAGAAGGGTCATTCAACATTTCTACCTTTGGAACCCAGAGACGGGTCGAGTGACCCGAAGGATTTTAGCTAACATCCTATAATGAGCTGTTAACAGGCGCTTTTGTTTTGTAAATAAGGCCATTACTGGCGCACCACAGGAGGGGGCACACTAATTTGACTAAGGCTGCGCTTTTTTGCGCAAGTGAACTTGGCTTCTAAATCCCCCGGTCCCTTTCAGTGGGCTACATATGTTGGTCCGTCACTTGACCTCAGGTCATGTGACCTATGTCGTCCGTCAGTTTACCTCAGGTCATGTGACCTGTGTCGGTCCGTCAGTTGACTTCATGTCGTGTGACCTGTGTCGTTTTGTCAGTTGACCTCAGGTCATAAGACCTATGTTGGTCCATCACTTGACCTCAGGTCCTGTGACCTGTGTCGGTCCATCAGTTGACCTCAGGTAATGTGACCTGTGTCGGTCTGTCAGTTGACTTCATGTCATGTGACCTGTTGTTGTTGTGTCAGTTGACCTCAGGTCATGTGACCTGTGTTGGTACGTCAGTTGACCTCATGCCGTGTGACCTGTGTCGGTCCGTCAGTTGACCTCAGGTCATGTGACCTATGTCAGTCCATCAGTTGACCTCAGGTCATGTGACCTGTGTCGGTCCGTCAGTTGACTTCATGTCGTGTGACCTGTGTCGTTTTGTCAGTTGACCTCAGGTCATGTGACCTGTGTTGGTACGTCAGTTGACCTCATGCCGTGTGACCTGTGTCGGTCCGTCAGTTGACCTCAGGTCATGTGACCTATGTCAGTCCATCAGTTGACCTCAGGTCATGTGACCTGTGTCGGTCCGTCAGTTGACCTCAGGTCATGTGACCTGTGTCGGTACGTCAGTTGACCTCATGCCGTGTGACCTGTGTCGGTCCGTCAGTTGACCTCATGTCGAGTGACCAGTGTCGGTCCATCAGTTGACTTCATGTCGTGTGACCTATGTCGGTCCGTCAGTTGACCTCAGGTCATGTGACCTGTGTCGGTCCGTCAGTTGACCTCAGGTCATGTGACCTGTGTCGGTCAGTCAGTTGACCTCAGGTCATGTGACCTGTGTCGGTCCGTCAGTTGACTTCAGGTCATGTTACCTGTGTCGGTCCCTCAGTTGACCTCATGTTGTGTGACCTGTGTTGGTCCATCAGTTGACTTCATGCCGTGTGACCTGTGTCGGTCCGTCACTTGACCTCAGGTCATGTGACCTGTGTCGGTCAGTCAGTTGACCTCAGGTCATGTGACCTGTGTCGGTCCGTCAGTTGACCTCAGGTCATGTGACCTGTGTCGGTACGTCAGTTGACCTCATGCCGTGTGACCTGTGTCGGTCCGTCAGTTGACCTCAGGTCATGTGACCTGTGTCGGTCCGTCAGTTGACTTCATGTCATGTGACCTGTGTCGTTGTGTCAGTTGACCTCAGGTCATGTGACCTGTGTTGGTACGTCAGTTGACCTCATGCCGTGTGACCTGTGTCGGTCCGTCAGTTGACTTCATGTCGTGTGACCTGTGTCATTTTGTCAGTTGACCTTAGGTCATGTGACCTGTGTTGGTCCGTCACTTGACCTCAGGTCATATGACCTGTGTCGGTCCCTCAGTTGACCTCATGTCATGTGACCTGTGTTGGTCCGTCAGTTGACTTCATGTTGTGTGACCTGTGCTGGTCCGTCACTTGACCTCAGGTCATGTGACCTGTGTTGGTCCGTCACTTGACCTCAGGTCATGTGACCTGTGTTAGTCCGTCAGTTCACCTCAGGTCATGTGACCTGTGTCAGTCCGTCAGTTGACTTCATGTCATGTGACCTGTGTCTGTCCGTCAGGTGACAGACAACAATAGGTCAAGCAGGTTTTAGAACACAGCAATGGGCCACCTGCATGTGCCGGCACGCACCGTATATACATGTGCCAAGGACAAGGAGAGAGACAGTACTTGTAAGCAAAATAATTTATTTGACAGAACATCAAAGTTACAGGATAGTCAGCACAGCAGAATAAGACAATTTTATGCATAAAATTGTTCTGGAGCAGACAAAGCTTTCCGTTCAGTGGATGTCCCAAAATGTTCAACTGTGAGATAACTTCAGGGTCTGTTATGTGTGAATTCAGGTCAGGGCCTCTCTTCTGACTAAGGGGGGAAGTGCAAGCAGAGTCTTACTTACCTGGTGGAAACATTGGAATGCAGTTTGTGCAGTCTGGTGTGGTGGGGGTGTCTGAGTTGTGTGCACGCATATTTATAACAAAAGGCAGTTAATGGCCCACTAATGTGGACCCACTAATGGCCCACTAATGGTTGGTTTGGACTAAGGGTCTTTTGACCCTCTTTCAGGACTTCTGGGGGGAGGTCGAAAATCCTGGGACTTCTAGTGTTAAATTCATGTGATTAAAGTCTCCAGCCACAATGTAAAGAGCCTCAGGTTGTTCACTCTGCAGCAAGCTGATCAGATCATGTAGCTCCTGCAGGCCTTCATTAGCATTTGCGTTGGGAGAAATGTAAACAACTGTGATAAAAGTCACTGAGAACTGGTGGGGTGAATAATGTGGCCGACACCTCACTGTTATCTGCTCCAAAGCCTTCGAGCATGAGTTTTTTTTTACCACAATACAGTTCGTGCACCAACTTTTACTCACGTAAATGCATAACCCGCCTCCTCGTGGTTTCCCTGTTAACTCGCTGCAGCGGTCCGCCCTAAAAAAGAGTCTGTCATGCTGAAAGACTGTATCCGGTATTTCACTTGTAATCCATGTTTCCGTGAGGCAAAGCACCGCACAATTCATCATCTCTTCTTAGGGGCCCACTCTTAGACAAAGTAAATCCAACGAGCGGACGTTTGACAGAAAGAGAGACGCATTGGGAGTTTTCCGGCTTTAGTGCTAGCTCGCAACCTTGCCATAATCCCCTCCTGGCGTTCCCTCCTCTTAAGCTGGGAGCAGCGCTTCCTCTTCTGCCCGCTGGAACTCCTCTGCTGCAGTTTCCAGGTAGATGACTTTAAGATCTGCATTCTGCCGAGCGTAGTTTTGAGTTTGTTGCTGATTCCTGCTATATTTAGTGGCAAATCCGCTCCAATTCTCATCAGTTCAGTTCGGCTATACTGTAGTTCACACGCATAAATCGTGTGGAGTCAGGTACAGAGTCAATATCAAAACTACTAAAAACGGTGAATGTACCGGTAGCCCATGAAGCTGCAACTGCTCTGAGCGTGGCCATCTTGGCATATATATATACATACATACATACAGTATATATATATATATATATATATAT
>JBBPBX010110148.1:0-10912 GCA_038048925.1 Garcialebias charrua | reverse complement strand
ATTGCCGATTTTAACTAATACGAACAATTTCATGAAAATTAACACAGAAATACTGCTCTGAAACATTTTAAACACATTCTAGGGAGTTTATCAGCTAAAAAAAGTTAATTTTGGGTTTAGTCGCACTTTAACTTTCGTTTTGAACGACCGGTTTCTGATACAAGTTCTGAAGTCCACGCCCTTCAAAGATCTGTTTACGCCCTCTGTAACAGCCAGTATCTGTAATGTGTTGTTGTTTTAAAATTAGCTCTTTTTTTATTACTCATTTGACTTACTGTTAGTGTTAGCTTAAGATAACTTACCGAAACCCGTCTGAGCGCGCCGCAATTTGCTGCTCCTTTTAGCATGAGACCACCCGAATCCGATGCTAATGTTAGCTTGTTCCTCTTCCGGTTTTCGCCAGCTCCGCTCGTTGCACGCGGAGATTTTGAGAGTTATCGCTGTTCCAGTCAAGACACACACAACGTTCACCAAGTGTCTCCCGTAAATTAATCCGTAAGGAGAAGGTCCTCGCTGCTGCGAGGCTGCCGAGGCTGCTGCGAGGCTGTACAGTTGAAGCTCCGCTCCATCGCGCCAGAAGAGGGTCCCGTTGACGGTCCCTACGCCGGGGGTCTGCTCGTTTAATTTTTGCCGGCTGCGCGTTGGGAGCGATCGCAAATACACTAAAAATTGAACTAAAACATAAAAATAACAATTATACTTTATTTATAAAGCCATTTAAAAAACCACAGCTGCAACAAAGTGCTGTACACATGAAATTAATAACATATAAACAAAAGATGAGATGAAATCATGAAAAACAACAGTCATGTGTTTAATACAGAAGTGGGTTGAGCCTAACATGGGGTTGCTAGGTGAGGGGCTGGACTCAGGTTGGGGTGGGTTGTCCTCTCTCGCTTTTGACGTCACAAGCGAGATTGACTTCCAGTTTATTTCAAAAACGAAACCTATATTATCACAGTAAAATAAATCTACTTAGAGTAAATAAACCACTGGGTGCATTTTTTTGGTCTTTGGACTGTTTTTTTATGAAGTAAATACCCAAAGCTGAGTAAAAAAACATTAAAAAGTGAATTTTGAATGTGTGGTCCCCTTTAAATAAGAGCACGAGAAGTGATATTTTCATTTATATCTGTTTGGCAACATATGCTCATGTGCTCTGTACATTGACCCAGAGAACAACAGCTGACAGGTGATGAAAGAAAACGTTGCCTGGACAACCTCTTTGACCATGCAGCAGCGAGACATAAGGGTCGTCGACCACACACACACACACAGACTGGATACACACACAAGCTGAAGCAGCATGGTGGATGGGGAGGAAAGAAACACGAGCTTTAGCTAGAAAACTGTTGCTTACATTTAAAACAACTTGTATCTTCTTAAAACACCTTAAAGCCTCTATAGCAAACTAAAAGTCCATTCTGGATAGATTTTTTAAATTATTTAAACTCGTCTATAAGCCCTATGATTTTCGATCTGAACTTTAAGCTATTGTAAGGTACACAAATTGTAGATACCGTAAACACCGGTGTATAATACGCACTTTTATTGCTCATTTGAATGTCATGCGTATTATACACCGAAGCGTATTATCTACAGATTTTTTTCCATATTTTTAGACCCATTTTTGGCTCTGATTCGCTTTTTCATTTTGGCCTAAAAATGGTGCAGTACCAGTTTCGGCCGCTATGGGCGCTAATGCACCCTGTAGTCTGTTTACCTGCAGACTGTACCTGGAGGCGTATCCTGGCGCCATCTAGTGGCCATAAAAAAGACTGTCACGGCAGCGCGTATTATACACCGAAGCGTATTATCTACCGATTTTTCTGATTTATTTCCAAATATTGGCCAAAGCGTATTATACACCGGAGCGTATTATACACCGGAGCGTATTATACACCGGTGTTTACAGTAGATGTGGTGTAAATAAGGCAGTGGGGTTCACAATCACTTCCTTTGCTAAAGGTCTATGATTACGCCTCTGCACATATTTGTCACTTTATTTATAAGCTGAGTGTGTTTGTGCATGTGTCCAACCTGGTGAACAGTGTTGTATCCTGCAGTCCCTTGCAGCTGTGCAGCTCTCCTGCTCGTCAGCATGTTGGCATGACAAGCAGGAAGAGTCCTGGGAGAACAAGCTAATCCTCCTTTTGCTGTTTCACACGCAGCCCATTCAGAGGTTATTCTTCATGTACTGAGCTCTTTTTATCAAGATTCTGTGGGATTTGAATGCTGAACCTGCTATTTATTTGGGCCCGGCTAACATTACTTATTTCTTTCATAAATTATATTTATTTTTCCCTTTGGCTTTTTTGTCCACATATGTACATAGCCCGGTTTAAAATCAGTTCCTGTGTTTCGTTTCTGCAAATTTTGCTCTTATGTTTCCCAGAGATGTGCATTTGTTGATGCAACAAGAATGTTCACATTTGTTGAGACATGATGCAACTGGAAGAAATCTAAAATAGTAGCCTATGTGTGCATGCAGAGTGAAAAAAGTAAACCATAATTAAGAGAATAAAAATGTGTACATTTCGCTACATTAAGGTTTCACAGATTGTGATTTAATGGCAGGTGCAATATTCATTCATTCAACCTTTTTCATTCAACCTTTATTTAGGCAGGTTAATCCCATTGAGCCTCGAGGACTCATTTACAAGAGAGAACTGGCTACAAACAAAGAATGATGACAACAGCAACAGTAGATTTTCCTTGGACAATCAACAATAGACGATCATAAGAGAGGCATAAATATTTTTTTAACAAGTTAAAACAAAGATGTCAAAGTAGCAAAACAGATAGATTATAAGGCAGATATAGAAAATCAAAAACAGGAACATGTCTGCATTGGTTTTTGCCAGGATTCCAAAGCCATTAAGAGAAGTCAAGGTCGAGAGCTTCAAATCTTTTTGGAAAATATTCCAGGAAGCAGGAGCGGAGTAGGAGAAGGCCCTTTTGCCAAGCTCACTTCTCACTGACAAAACACTGCAGGTAATCATGTCCTGAGAGCGCACGCTGTAGCTGCACTCACGTAGAGACATGTAGGAGGAGATGTATGAGGGCAGCAGACCAAGAAGTGATTTAAAGATGAAAATGTACCAGTGGAAGAGTCTGCGTGAGGTTAATGATGTCCAGTTAACCAGTGAATACAGGGTGCAGTGGTGGGTACGATAATCACAGCCAGTTATGAATCTTAGTGCACCATGATAGACAACATCCAACATCCGCAGGGTGCTTGTAGGAGCATTCATGTAGATAATGTCACCGTAATCAATGGAGGGAAGGAAAGTCACAGATACAAGGCGTTTCCTAGCATTCAGTGTTAGACATGATCTGTTTCTGAAAAAGAAACCCAGTTTAACTTTCAGTTTCTTTACTAGGTTTTCCACGTGGAGCTTAAAAGAGAGATGCAAATCGACCAGGATACCCAAATATTTATAGGAATCAACAAACTCAATAGGGACACCATTTGAAGAT
This sequence comes from Garcialebias charrua, assembly GCA_038048925.1. NCBI lineage: Eukaryota > Metazoa > Chordata > Actinopteri > Cyprinodontiformes > Rivulidae > Garcialebias > Garcialebias charrua. The sequence goes on along the minus strand of JBBPBX010110148.1, from coordinate 7,432 downwards.
AAAATCAGAGGAAGAACTGCTGGGACCAACTTCCCATTTGAAATTTTGGTTTTATCAGCATTCAGGACAAGTTTGAGACGGAACAAATCTTACTGGATGATGACAAAAGCGGATTGCAAAAGCTGGAAAGGCTTAGCAATAGCTCAACAGTAAACAACTGTATCATCAGCATAGAAATGTAAGGATGTATCAGGGATGCTCTGACCTACATTGCCTATGTAGATTGTAAAGAGGGTTGGTCCTAAGACTGAGCCTTGTGGTACACCATTGTTGACTGTTAAATAACTGGAAGAAGTACCATTACTGTATGTTGAACATATTGCCTCCGATCGTAAAGATAGTTAGAAAACCAACCAATGGTGGGATCTGAGAAACCGATTTCTGAGCGCTTATGACAGAAAATGTCATGATCCACAGTGTCAAAAGCTTTAGACAGGTCTAAGAAAAGTGCAGCACAATAATCCTTAGCATCCAATGCTTCAACAACGTCATTAAGAACCTTCAGTGACCTAACCTTTTCACATGTGCATCACTCATATTCTCGTCTAGATTATTTCATAGTAAGCAATTCATTGATGACAAACATTTCAGACACTAAGATACACCCTATTGCTGTCAGCGATCATGCACCAGTTACTGTAAATTTAGATTAAAAAAAAACAACAACAAAAAATATAAATTGGAGATTAAATACATCACTGCTACAAGAAGAAGAATTTTTGCAATATTTTAAAAAAGAATGGGCATCGTATCTAGAGTTTAATGACTTGCCAGGAACTTCAGCATGTACACTTTGGGAGGCTGGGAAAACAGTCATGAGAGGTAAAATAATATCCTATTCAACAAATAAAAAGAAAAAAGAAAATAAACGTATTGATGAATTAGAGAAATCCATTAAATTGTTAGAAGGTCTACAAGGTGAGGAAACACAGCAAAAGCTACGCAAATTAAAATTAGAACTAAATGAATATATTGATAAGAAAAATAAATTCTTGATACAAAGACTTAGATTAGATCATTTTGAATACGGTAATAAATCAGGGAACTTTTTAGCTAATCAACTCAAATTAAACAAAGAAAAAACATCTATATATGGTATTAAAGATGAAAATGGAAATATATTTTATGATGAGGGAAAAATAAACGATGTTTTTAAAGATTTCTATAAAACTCTATACACTCCACAAATAAATCCATCTAATGAGGATATTAATGAATTCTTGGAGAAAGTAACACTTCCAAAACTAGATATTAGTCAGTCATCAAAACTAGACTCACCATTAACATCAGATGAGCTCCATGAAGCAATTAAAAGCATGCCTAATAAGAAATCTCCAGGTCCTGATGGCTATCCAGTGGAATTCTATAAAGAATTCTGGGATATACTGGAACCGATATTCTATAGAGTGCTACTTGAGTCAGAAGGAAATGGCAGGCTACCAACACATATGAATTCAGCTAACATTAGTCTCTTATTAAAATCAGGCAAAGACCCAGTATTACCTACCAGTTATCGTCCAATTTCTCTTATTAATGTAGATGTTAAAATAATTTGTAAAGTCTTATCAAAAAGACTAGAGAAGATAACTCCTGTTATTATACATCCAGACCAAACCGGATTCATAAAGGGAAGACACTCGAACACAAACACTCGCAGATTATATAATGTAATAGAGTATTCGTATTTTAAAAATATTGAAACAGCTATTTTTTCTTTAGATGCTGAAAAAGCATTCGATAGAGTAAATTGGAATTTTTTATTTGCTACCTTAAATAAATTTGGTTTTGGGAATTACTTCATTAACTGGTTAAAAATATTATATAGTTCACCAACAGCGTGCGTCAGGACAAATAATCAATTATCTTCAAGCTTCTGTTTACAGAGGGGCACCAGGCAAGGTTGCCCACTTTCACCAGCATTATTTGCTATTTTTATTGAACCTTTAGCAGCAGCAATAAGGCAAAGTGCTGATATTAAAGGAATAAAGGGTAGAAACATAGAACATAAAATTAGTCTTTATGCTGATGATGTTTTGCTTTTTCTTGAGAACTCAGGAAACTCAATATCTAATGTTATCAAGTTAATAAACTCATTCTCAAAAGTTTCTGATTACTCTATAAACTGGACAAAATCTACAGTTCTTCCAATAAATTGCGTGTTTAATAATTCTCTTAATGAAAGACTGCAATCAGGTAACATTAAATATTTAGGTGTTAATATCTCTCCTAAATTAGAGGATTTAATAAAATTAAATCATATCCCATTATTAAAGAAAATTGAAGACGATCTTACTAGATGGAGATCTCTACCCATATCACTTATGGGAAGAGTTGCCTCAGTAAAAATGATGGTGCTGCCGAGAATAAATTATTTATTCTCAATGATTCCAAATAAACCTTCAACTGAATGGTTTAAGTCCCTGGACTCTTCTATATCTAAATTCCTTTGGAAAAATAAAACTCCACGTATTAGTTTAAAAACATTACAGAAATCTAAAGATACCGGAGGATTAGAACTTCCAAACTTTTATTACTACTATTTAGCCAACAGGTTACAATATATATCAAAGTGGTTAAAACCGAATGCACTAGATGAAACTTGGATAGATATAGAACAAACTTTATGTAATAATATTAGGATTTCAGATCTACCATTTATCAGTACAGATTTAAAAAGACATGTCTGCTTTAAGAGCATCAATATTGGCTCATCTCTGACAGCATGGTGGGAGTATCTGAAAATGACAAAGTCTTCACTACTCCCATGCAGACATACACCTCTCTGGAACAATCCTGACATTCAACAAGAAAATAATATGTTAAATTTCTCAGGTTGGAGAATGAAAGGTATTGAATGTCTGGAACACATATTTGAGGGTATAGACTTTATTCCATTTAATAAATTAATAATACAATATGGCATTGATAATAAATATTTCCTACAATACCAACAAATTAAGTCAATTGTAAAAAAGAAATTTAAGCTTAATAAAACAGTGTTGGAAACACCAACATGTGTGTTAGAGTTTATTAATTTTCAACCACCCAAATTATTATCTAAAATATACAAAAAATTGTCTAGAATCGATGACTCGATAGCACTACCTGTTGAAAAATGGGAGTCAGATTTATCAATCAACTTTGAACAAAAAATTTGGTCTCAAGTATGTTCAAATACTTTTAAATTGACTAGAATCTCCAATTTACAATTAATACAATATAAGGTTCTCTATAGAGTACATTATACAGGTCAGCGAATGTTTAAGATGGGCTTTATACCATCTAACAAGTGCTCACAGTGCATAAGTAATACACCTGATGATTATATTCACGCGCTCTGGTTCTGTCCACCCGTTCAGAGGTTCTGGGTACAGGTATGTGAAGACTTGTCTAAATGTTTGAAATTTAATATCCCACTCTCTCCATCTGTTTGCTTATTGGGTATCTTTGAAGATGTTATACTAGAAAAAAATACATCCTATATGCTTTTCACTGCCTTATGCATCGCAAAGAAAACCATACTCGTAAATTGGAAAAATAAAAATAATCTTAGCATTAATCAGTATAAAAATCTTCTGTTAGATCATATTAGTCTTGAAACAGCATCTGCCGACACATTGGATCAATCTATTTGGCACTCTTTGATCGGTTCCGTTACGTAGTGAGGGTGGGGGGTCTGGGATGTGGCCTTGTGGGGCATTGGGACTGGAGGGGGGTTGGGGTTTGGGGCGCCGGGGGGTTAGGGCTGCTTGGGCGGGGAGGACCTTGTCTTCGACCTGGGGAGGACCGGGGGGGGTTCTGGGGGACATCTACTGGGGGCGGCATGCGGGCCCTCGGGTGGTCGGTGGCGGCGGTCATGGGTCGCCGGTCGGTGACCCGGCTGTGCTGGGGTGGTTTCGGGGTGGGTGCCGGGGGCTTGGGACTCTGGGGGCGCGTCGTCCCCGGGCTTGGGCCTGGTGGGGGTCGGGGGTCTTGGGCTCTGGCGGGCGGGTCGCCGGGCTATGGGCTGGCTGGCGCTCTGGTGCCCAGCTCTGGCCGGGGGCTCTCGGCTCGCTGGTGGGTTGGGGTTCATATGCTGGGGGGTGGGTGTCTGGGGGCGTGACTGGTGGCCAATGGGAGGGGGCGGGCAAACCCAGCCTGGGTGTCTAATGTGTTATGTGTTCTGAAAGTTGTTAATATGAAGGGTGGGTATAGTATTTCTTCTGGGGTGGGGATTAGGTGGATGTCCTGGATGATGGTCTTGGACTATACTTGGCCGGTGTGCGGGCCCCGGTTGGGGCCTGTTCTTGGTGCTTCCTGGCTCTGTCGACGGTTGGGCGGGCGCTCTTGGCCGTGTCGTCCATGTGGGATTTTGTGTCCTCTTGGACGGCGGGCTGACTGCGGTTCGCAGGGGTCGTGGCGGCCCTGGTGGGTGTGGGCTGTTGGTTCTGCTGTTGGCGGCCCTCGGGGCCGTGTCCCTCTCTGGTCTTGGCTCAATGTCCTGGCGGTCGGAGAGGTGTTTCCTTTACCTCGCTCCTTGGGTGGACCTTGGCGAGCTGGGGGGGTAAGCAGGGTCAGCGGGGGAGCTGACTCGCTGTGGGAGCACTGTTCCTGCAGATATTTTTCTCCCCATCCCTCAACACGCACCTCCGCCCTCTTCATCTTAAATTAATACATGTAGGGAATTTGGGTCTCGGGTGTGCTGCAATGGTTTTACATCTCTGTTGTTAAGAGCACCTGGGACTCAATTTTATATACACTTTAGACATTCATTCATAAACATCTTCATAAAAGTCACATATAGGGAATGGAGTGAGCACTATGGCTATGGGTGGCGGGATGACATCAATCTCGCCCCCATGCCTATGCTCACTCAACATTATGCATCTAGACAATTAGGGCCTGGGTTAGAGTTGGAGTGGAGGGGAAACTGGTATAATGCCAGCCTTTGCTCCTTCTCTTTCCTTTTTAAATACACTTTACAACAACACTCACCAACAGTACATTTGGGGACGGGGGTGTGTGTGTCGGGGTCTTGATTTGTTAATTTCAATTTTATTTATTATGTATTTATTTATATATTATTTATTTATTTTTCTCTTACCCCCCTGGTTGCCTTGCGGACATTCTGGGGGTGGGCCGTCAGGGGTTGTGCTGGGGTGTGGGGGGGTTCGGGGCCTGCGGGTTCGCCGTGGGCGGGGCTGGCAGTGCGCTCCCTCTGGGGCTGCTTGGACTCGGGTGTCCTGTCCTGTCCTGTCGGCAGGGCGCGGGGTGTGCCGGATCTTGGACGTCTGCTGCTCTCCACCCCAGAATGAATGGGTCTACCTCCTGGGTTTGGATGTGGGCTGCCCCATGTAGGGAGCAGGTACATGTCTTGGACCTAGGGGGTATAGAGTGTGCATCGGGATTATGAATGGAGCGTGTCGTTATTGTTTGTCTTTCTGTGACTGAGGGTGAGGATGAGGGTGGGTCTGAATGAGTGTGTCTGTGTATGAATGTTTAAGTGTCAGGCTGGGACTTGGACTGCCCCCTCTCTGATACTTCTGAGGCTACCCAGTGTCGCGCTCCTGCCACGTGGCCCCCTGGTGGGTGTTCCTCTGCCTACGGGCGTGCTTGGGGCCCTCACTATCTGGGGCTGGGCGCTTGGGCGTTTGTCAGCTCGGCCTGGTGGCTGCCTGGTGGGGCTCGGGTCCTCTGGTCCTGTCAGGTCTGGACCTGAGGGATGGGCGTCCCCGGTGCCCGAGCCTCGGTGACCGGCCCTGGGGCTACGTCGGTGCAGCGGGCTCCGGCGGGGGCCTGTGTATTGTCGCTGTTGACCCCGGGGGGTCATTGTGTGTGGTCCCTGGTGGGGTTCGTCCGGTTCTTCCACTTGGTCGGATCTGGGGAGTGGACGAGTGGCTCGTCCTGTTCGGGTGGTCCTGGGGACTCTGGGCTCGGGGTCCTTCCTGGGGTCTTGGGCTTTGATCGCCCCTTCGTCTGTCTCGGGCTTTGGGGGGACGGGTCTCTGATGCTTCACAGTCGCTACTAAATGTTCTATTGGAGGAACCTTATTCACTTATGCATGCTCACAACCACACACAAATGGATGCAGGGATGTATAGTAGATGTATGTAGATGGGTATATAAATGAATATAAATATATATGTATGTATATTGTATATATATTTGTAGGTATGGGTATGTGTATTTATAGAAATCTTTTGCAAGGTCATGAATATTATCAGTCTTTATGCTTGTATGTTTCGTTGTTGTGTTCTGTCATGTGCTTTGCAGGATTGTGGACGGAGGTTTGGTGTGTTTGCCTTGTGCTCTTTCTGTGGACAATTGTTGTTTTGTTGTCTCACTTTCTCTTTTCTTTCTTTCTCTCTATTAAAAAAAAAAAATACATATTGGAGTGAGAGGATGGCTATAAGGTGTGAAGGGAGGCCATCTATAAATGGGAAAAAAAAACCAAAAAAAAACAAGAAAGCCATAATGTTCCCAAACAGGAGACCGCAACGAGATGCTAGGCTGCTAAATGCTACGTGTGCTGCAAGATATTAGCGCCGTGCTGAAACACACCTAGGAATTTTAGTTCTGCAGTGCATAATCTCCCGTTAATAAAATTTAATGAGTGAAAAAATAACTGAAACGGTATGCAGGTGGACCAAACCGAACGTGCTGTAGCGAAACGGTTCGGTACACCCATGTGTACCGTTACACCCCTACCATCTTCTGTCTGCATACACATTAACACCAACATATTACTACAAAAAACAATTTTAAAGGCAGAAAAAAAATCAAGTTATTCTGTTCTGAACAAAGGACCGCCTGTGATAAAAGTTATTTTTTAATATCACCCATTCAAATTTAACAAAGTTAATTAACAGCTAAATCAGCCTTCCAGTGTCAACCTTTAGGAGTTTTACCGCTGTTATAAATGACAATTTATAAACTTTAATGTTGCTAAAAAATATTTGAACATTAAAAACCACATGATTGGTAATAATACAGGCAACCCGCCTGTTATAGAGAAGGCAGCATTTTTATTTTATGATTATTTTTACGCCGTATGTCCTTCCTGACGCAACCACAGACTTCTGTGTGAAGCAGAGAGCTGCTATCTAGGGCTCCTGGAAGAACGGATGGTGGGGGTTAAGGGCCTTGCTCAAGGGCCCAGAGTGGAGAAAATGAGGGTGGAAGCAGGTGTGTTTCACCTTTCCCACCCACATGTTGAGGTTGTCAGTACCGGGAGTTGAACCGGCGATCTTCCGATCACAGGCCCACCTTCTCTAACCTCTGCACCACCACTCCCACAATAATGATTTAATACAGTGTAGGATTTAAATTAGCAGATATTTATGATGAACTACAAACACCTAAAACTGATCCCTTCACAGAGAGAACATTTGGAGGGTTTTGGAAAATAAAAAAATCACACGTTAAACAGAGACACACCTTTGTTATACTTTTG
>JBBPBX010110146.1:0-10912 GCA_038048925.1 Garcialebias charrua | reverse complement strand
ACTTCACCCTCACTAATCTTTCCCACTTCCTGGTCCACAGTTTCTATTACCTCCACTCTTCTTTCTCTTTCATTCTCTTCATTCATTAGCTCCTCAAAGTAATCCTTCCATCTTCCCATCACACTCTCCTCACTTGTTAGAACATTCCCATTCCCATCTTTAATAAGCCTAACCTGCTGCACATCCTTTCCAGCCTGATCCCTCTGTCTTGCCAATCGGTACAAGTCCTTCTCGCCCTCTTTAGTGTCCAGTCTCCCATATAACTCATTGTACGCCCTCTGCTTTGCCTTAGCTACTTCCCTCTTTGCTCTATGTCCCATCTCCTTATATTCCTGTCTCCTCTCTTCAGTCCTCTCACTGTCATATTTCTTCTTGGCTAATCTCTTTCTTTGAATGGCGTCCTGCACTTCACTATTCCACCACCAGGTTTCCTTATCATCCATTCTCTGTCCAGATGACACACCAAGTACCTTCCTACCTGTCTCTCTAATTACTGTTGCTGTAGTAGCCCAGTCACTTGGAAGCTCTTTCTTACCACCCAGAGCCTTTAACAGCTCGTCTCTGAATTTCTCACAACATTCTTCCTTCTTTAGCTTCCACCATTTGGTCTTCTTCTCTGATTTTACTCTTTTTCTCTTCTTCGCAACAACAGTCATTCTACACACAACCATCCGATGCTGTCTGGCCACGCTCTCCCCTGCTACAACCTTACAGTCTCCAATCTCCCTCAGGTTTCCTCTTCTACACAGAATGTAATCGACCTGTGTACTCCTTCCTCCACTCTTATAGGTCACTCTATGCTCCTCCCTCTTTTGGAAATAGGTATTGACTATAGCCATTTCCATTCTCTTGGTAAAATCCACCACCATCTGTCCTTCCTGGTTTCTTTCCTTGACACCAAACCTACCCATCACTTCCTCATCCTCTGTTTCCTTCACCAACATGTCCATTCAGGTCTGCTCCAATCACCACTCTTTCCTCCCTGGGAATACTCTCTATCACTTCATCCAGATCTTTCTCCTCCCCATCACATCCAACCTGTGGAGCATAACCACTGACTATGTTTAGCATCAGACCTTCTACTTCTACCTTCAGACACATCACCCTATCTGACACTCTCTTCACCTCTACTACATTCTTTGCCAACTCCTCCTTCAGGACCACCCCTACTCCATTTCTCTTTCTATCCACACCATGGTAAAACAGTTTGAACCCTGCTCCAATACTGCGAGCCTTGCTGCCCTTCCACTTGGTCTCTTGGACACATAAAACATCTACCTTTCTTCTCTGCATCATGTCAGCCAGCTCTCTACCTTTGCCTGTCATTGTCCCCACATTTAGAGTTGCAACCCTCAGTCCTACATTCTTCACTTTCCTCCTCTCCCTCTGTCTCCTGACACGTTTCCCTCCTCGGGGTCTTCGACTAACAGTAGTACAATTTCCGCCGGCACCCTGTTTGTCAACAGCACCGGTGGCGGACGTTGTTAAAGGTTCAGTATGCAGTTTCTGTAGAACTGCAGCAGTTAGAAATATTTTCAACAGGCAAAGCATTCTGATCCCTCCCCCTCAGAGCCATATGTGGCTCTGCCCCCTTGTGGTCTGTTGAATTTCAAATTCAAGCTCTGTTTTTATTGGCTGATTCAAATTCAAGCTCTGTTTTTATTGGCTGGTTACAAACTCTGTTTTTATTGGCTGGAAAATGGCGGGTCACCTTTTCTTTTTAGAAATGCTTATTTACCACCTGGAGAAGCAAGGGGACAATATTTTTTTTTATTTTTTTTCAGAGATTACCTGGCTAACATCAGTCTGTCAGGAGGTAGTGACAGAGTGAAGAAATATGTTCATAAAAAAAGCTACATACTGCAGCTTTAACCCGGGCCACGACCGATCCGGTATGGTTTCACTTTGATGAATTATTTTGATATGATAAATATAAAAATACATTTATAATGGGTTTCAATCAGTTGTGATGTTTTTCTTCTGCTGCTTGAATTTGGGCCAGGGCCCTTCAGTCCTCACCTGAACGTCCACACCATCCCAACCACTGTTTCGACACTGGACCACCTCTGGGACGAAGGCGTGGCAGCCTGCTGAGCCACCAACACACGTCAGCTGAGGAACAGGGCTGGAGCGCCTGGCGGTGGTGTAAAGGTTTCTATAGAACGTCAGAGCCTGGACATCTCTCAGAAGCACGCTGCCTGCTGTGGGAACACACAAGCACACATTTTATCTTGTTTTTACTAAAACAACACCCGCACAGGTCAGTTTCAAGTCACGTGTGTGTTTTCATGAGTGCTACTGATGTAAACACACACACAATGACAACAACGTTCATTTGATCACTTGGGGTTGATGGAGCTCCGACTGTCTTGAAACTGAGTTCACATTAAACTGAAGAAAGTTTCAAGTCTCTAAAGTGCTTTTTTTGTCTTACTGGTAAGAAAAGATCAGAATTTTCTGATGGAAACAAAAACAACTAAAATTAAAACAATCTTCAGGATGTCATCATCATTTCATATTTAAATCAGGCAAATAATTCTGAAACTATTAAAAACAGGAGTCTTGAAACAGATATGATGACGATGACGATGATGAATTCAATTTATAATGCACTTTTCATTAATGAAAATCTCAAAGTGCTACAAGGTGCAACAGAATTAAATGTCAATAAAACAAATAATAAAACAATTTAAAATCAATAACAATATCAGCTAAGATCAAAAGTAGAATCATGAGGAGGTAGAGTATGCTCGGTTGAAAAGAAAGGTCTTCAAGCCGCTCTTAAAGTCAACCACAGATTGTGGGGCTCTTAGACAGTCAGGAAGAGAGTTCCACAGGCAGCCACACTGAAAGCCCGGTCTCCCATGGTCCTTAATTTGGTTCTCGGAATGTGAAGGAGATTACTGTTCTGTGACCGCAGCGAACGGGTGGATGAGTATGGAATAAGAATATCCTTCAGATAATCTGGTGAAGTTCCATGTAAGCATTGATGTGTAATGAGAGCAGTTTTGTACTGAATTCTGTAGGTGACAGGAAGCCAATGAAGGTTATGGAGAATGGGCGTAATATGTTCAAATTTACGAACTCTCAACAAGATCCTTGCTGCACTGTTTTGAATATATTGAAGTTTCTGAAGGTTTTTGCCAGGGATTCCAATAAACAGGGAGTTGCAGTAGTCGAGCCTGGAGGAGACAAAAGCATGGACGAGCTTCTCAGCATCGGAAAAAGTTAGGGATGGGCGAAGTCTGGAGATGTTTCGAAGATGGAAGAAGCAAGTTTTAAACAGATGCTTAATGTGATTTTCAAATGTAAGATTGGAGTCAATTTTTATTCCAAGATTAATAACAGAGGTGGAGAGGGGGATGTCTTGTCCAGAAAAGGAAAGTCTTGTTTCTCTCTCGACACACGCAAAGCAGCAGGACCTGACAACATAGAACCACTTTTCCTAAAACTAGCTGCAGATTTCATTGCTGAACCTCTTTCCAATATTTTCAATCTCAGTCTCAACACAAACAAAATACCCAAAATCTGGAAATCAGCTTTTGTTCTCCCTCTGCTAAAAGGGGGTGAACCAACAAATGTCAACAACTACAGACCAATTTCAAAATTATGCATTCTTGCCAAACTGTTCGAAAGACTTGTCTGTGATCAGCTAACTGATTTCCTACAAGCAAACCATATTCTATCACAATTCCAGTCAGGATTCAGAAAACAACACAGCACCGTCACTACAGTTCTCAAAGTATTAAATGACATCATACATGCCCTGGACTGCAAACAATACTGTGTTGCCCTATTTATAGACCTGTCCAAGGCATTTGATACAGTTGATCACAGACTATTGACAAACATCCTGGAACACTCTGGTCTATCAAAACTTGCAGTCTCCTGGTTCACCAACTACCTAACTGACAGAACGCAGTCTGTTCATGTAGCCGGATCCTCCTCTACTTTCTTAGATGTTGTGAAAGGGGTGCCACAGGGTTCTGTCTTGGGTCCCATTCTTTTCTCCCTATACATAAACGATCTTTGCAGTGATCTGTCAAATGCCTCCCACCATTATTACGCAGATGACACCATCATCTATTGCTGTTCTTCCTCCCTCAGCCAAGCTTTCACCTCTCTTCAGGACGCTTTTAATATTATTCAGTCACGGCTGCAAAAACTAAGACTGGTCCTACAAGCCCAAAACCAGAAAAGTTGGCACGTTGTGGAAATCGCAAATATAAACAGAATACAATGACTTGCAAATCTTTTTCAACCTATATTCAATTGAACACACTGCAAAGACCACATACTTAACGTTCGAACTGGTAAACTTTGTTATTTTTTGCAATTATTAGCTCATTTGGAATTTGATGCCTGCAACATGTTTCAAAAAAGCTGGCACAAGTGACAAAGAAGACAGAGAAATTTGAGGAATGCTCATCAAACACTTATTTGGAATATCCCACAGGTGAACATGCAAATTGGGAACAGGTGGGTGCCATGATTGGGTATAAAAGCAGCTTCCTTGACATGCTCAGTCATCCACATAGAAGGATGGGGCGAGGGTCACCACTCTGTGAACAAATGCGTGGGCAAATTGTCGAACAGTTCAAGAACAACTTTTCTCAACGAGCTATTGCAAGGAATTTAGGAATTTCACCATCTACGGTCCGTAATATCATCAAAAGGTTCAGAGAATCTGGAGAAATCACTACACGTAAGGGGCAAGGCCGAAAACCAACATTGAATGCCCGTGACCTTCGATCCCTCAGGCGGTACTGCATCAAAAACCGACATCAGTGTGTAAAAGATATCACCACATGGGCTCAGGAATACTTCAGAAAACCACTGTCAGTAACTACAGTTCGTCGCTACATCTGTAAGTGCAAGTTAAAGCTCTACTATGCAAAGCAAAAGCCATTCATCAACAAGATCCAGAAACGCCGCCGGCTTTGCTGGGCCCGAGCTCATCTGAGATGGACTGATGCAAAGTGGAAAAGTGTTCTGTGGTCTGATGAGTCCACATTTCAAATTGTCTTTGGAAACTGTGGACGTCGTGTCTTACGGACCAAAGAGGAAAAGAACCATCAGGACTGTTATAGGCGCAAAGTTCAAAAGCCAGCATCTGTGATGGTATGGGGGTGCATTAGTGCCCAAGGCATGGGTAACTTACACATCTGTGAAGGCACCATTAATGCTGAAAGGTACATACAGGTTTTGGAGCAACATATGCTGCCATCCAAGCGACGTCTTTTTCATGGACGCCCCAGCTTATTTCAGCAAGACAATGCCAAGCCACATTCTGCACGTGTTACAACAGCGTGGCTTCGTAGCAAAAGAGTGCGGGTCCTCCCCTGGCCTGCCTGCAGTCCAGACCTGTCCCCCATTGAAAATGTGTGGCGCATTATGAAACGTAAAATACGACAACGGAGACCCCGGACTGTTGAACAACTTAAGCTGTACATCAAGCAAGAATGGGGAAGAATTCCACCTGAAAAGCTTCAAAAATTGGTCTCCTCAGTTCCCAAACGTTTACTGAGTGTTGTTAAAAGGAAAGGCGATGTAACACAGTGGTAAATATGTCCCTGTGCCAACTTTTTTGCAATGTGTTGCTGCCATTGAATTCTAAGTTAATGGTTATTTGCAAAACAAAATAAAGTTTCTCCGTTCGAACATTAAATATATTGTCTTTGCATTCTATTCAGTTGAATATGGGTTGAAAATGATTTGCAAGTCATTGTATTCTGTTTTTATTTGCGATTTGCACAACGTGCCAACTTTTCTGGTTTTGGGCTTGTAAATGCCGACAAAAGCAAGTGCATGGTTCTTGCCAACAGAAAGCAGCAACCAGAGAACCCACCTCAAATTGGAACCCAAGAGGGAAAACAAATAGAAATGGTCTCCACCTACAAATATCTAGGTTTCAACATTGACACTGAACTGTCTTTTAAAACCCACATCTCCAAAATGGCCACTAAACTCAAACTGAAGCTAGGTTTCTTCTTCAGAAACAAATCCTGCTTCTCATGCAAAGCCAGGAGAACATTAGTAGCTGCAACATTCATGCCAATACTAGACTATGGTGACGTGCTGTACATGAGTGCTGCATCAAAATACCTACAGTCCTTAGACTCCATTTACCACGGTGCCCTTCGGTTCATTACTGACTCCAGTTATCGCACTCATCACTGTGAGCTTTACATAAAATCTGGCTGGTCATCTCTCAGCACTCGCAGATACACTCACTGGATATCCTTCATCTACAAGACCCTCCTAAACCTAGTCCCGTCATACCTCACCTCCTTAATACAAACATCACACAGTCATTACTCCCTGCGCTCTAACGATCTGGTCCTCCTGTCAGTTCCTCCGGTCAGAACTGAACTAGGAAAAAGAGCATTCAGCTTCGCCGTCCCCTCAGCCTGGAACAACTTACAGAAAGATCTGAAACTATCAACATTCATCTCTCCTGGATCCTTTATGTCAACCGTAGTAGAAAATGTCATCAAGAAACTTGACCATTGCAGATGTTTCTAACCATTACTTATCCAATATACATGTCATTGTTGATTTTTTAACTTTATTTACCCAACCGAGGTCTGTCTGCTTGTTTTGTATATAATGTATATAGAAATCTGTCATATCCTGTTGGTTTTGAACTGTCAACATCTGTTTACTGTGATTGTAGTTTTCTTTATTTTCTTTTGATAAGTGCAAATGCCTATTGCCAATGTGACGTGTGCTGCTGACCACTTGACCAGGTCACCCTTGTAAAAGAGATCTCGATCTCAACGGGCTCTACCTGGTTAAATAAAGGTGATTGATTGATTGATTGTTATAGGAGATGTTTGTACATGGTGAGGGGTGCCAATCAGTATGGCCTCAGTCTTGGAGCAGTTTAATTGAAGAAAGTTCTGATTCATCCATTCCCTAATTGCCTCCAGGCAGGCAGAGAGGGCAGTGAGTGAAGATGGAGATGACAAGGTGGAAGATGAGGATGCTCCAGTCCTGATGTAAAGCTGTGTATCGTCGGCATAACAGTGAAAAGAAATGTTGAACTGATTAATAATTTGACCTAAAGGCAGCATGTAAAGGGAAAACAGCAGGGGCCCCAGAACTGACCCCTGAGGGACACCACAGGAGACACAGACTGTCTGGGACGTGGCGTTGCCAAGACTAACACATTCCAGCCTATTGGAGAGGAAAGATTTGAACCAGTCCAGGACAGTGTCACAGAGACCGACCTCCACATGAAGACGGTGGAGGAGGATACTATGGTCCACAGTGTCGAAGGCTGCAGTGAGGTCAAGGAGGACAAGGATGGAGGGAGAGCCAGTGTCAGCAGCCAAGAGGACATCATTGGTAACTCTCAGCAATGCAGTCTCTGTACTGTGAGCTGCCCTGAATCCAGACTGGAACTTCTCATACAGGGAGTGTTGTTGTAGGTGGTCCTGCAGCTGAGCAGCAACAGCTTTTTCCAGCACTTTAGACAGAAAAGGGAGGTGTGAAATTGGGCGGTAATTAGAAAAAATGTCGGGATCCAAATTAGATTTTTTCAGAAGAGGCCTAATGATGGCGGTTTTTAGAGGCAGTGGAACATGACCAGATTGTAGAGACTGATTTATTATTTGAGTGATAAGTGGGCCTATTGCAGAATGATTGGTTTTTATGAGAGACGAGGGGAAAGGATCCAGGGCGCAGGATGAAGGCTTCATTTTCTTGATGATGGCCTCCACCTCACTCTGAACAACTTCGTCAAAGCTGTTTAGGGTCCCAGAATGCAGACGGGTGGGTGGCACACTGAGAACGGGGAGGTTGTGGAGCTGAGATCTGATAGTGTCAACTTTGGTTTTAAAAGATGAAAGAAACAGGTCGCATTTTTGAGCAGAGTCCTCAAGAGTTTGCTTAATGGGATTAAGCAGACGAGTGATTGTGGAGAAGAGCTGTTTAGAGTTTCCAGGGCAGGTGTTGATGATGTTAGAATAATATTTGGAGCGTGCTTCTTTAAGAGAATAGGCGTATGCTTTCTGATGTTCTTTATATGCCTGCTTATGCACAGAGAGACCAGATGATTTTACACGTCTCTCAATAGCACGGCCAGTTGCCTTCATCTTGCGCAGCTCATCAGTGTACCAAGGGGCTGAACGCGAGAAAGACACCAGTCTTGTCTTCAAGGGGGCGTGTAGGTCCAGGAGCTCCCGAAGAGATTGGTTGTAGTAATCCACAGAGTCATCTGCAGAAGGATGATTGACAGCGGTCAGGGTGTGAAGATCAGCAGACAGAACATCAAGGGAAATGTTTTTAAGGTCACGGAACTGGATGGGTCGTTTTGGGTTTGAAGCAGGCGAAGATGAAGGCACTTCCAGGGAGATGACCCTGTGGTCTGAGACACCCAGGTCATATACAGATAAGTTATTGATGAGTACAGTGTCTGTAATCACCAAATCCAAAGTATGCCCCCTGCTGTGCGTAGGGGCGTCAACATGTTGGGTGAGATTAAAGGGATTGTGACATGATGTTGGAAATTTGCATATTTGTCACAACATATATATCTTATATCATTCATCTCTGTTCGTTTTATCAAAATAAATTATAAATATATTAAAATTTCATTCCAAGTTATGGTAGTTATTTCTCTGGGACACGCCCCTAAAATTCTGCGCACTTCCGCAAAACCGTCATTTGACGTACCCGTGGGGAGCCGCTGCTCAACTCGCATGTAAACAATAATGGCGGAGCTTGTCGACTCAGACGAGTGCAGCATTTCTAGTGTTGATCTAAGCGATTTGTCTTCAGTTTTGGAAGGTCAATATAAGCAGTAGAAGTTTTAATCTTGCTCAAATCATTTTATTGTATACTCTATTAATGGAAAACTTATTAACTTTTACGATTCAGCTTTAAAAAAACGTGCAGGGAGCTTCGTGGCTTTGAGCATGTCCGATTGCGTTTGAGATCTATCATTTTAAGACAGTAAATCATCCAAAGCTCTCATTAATAAACCCTCCATGAATAAAAACACATACTGATGTTACTTGATCGCGCCGACATAATTTAAAAATACATAAATAGCACTCCGTGTTGACTGGTATCTAGGCTAATATTGATAGCAGCTATCTGTTTACACGGTCCAGGTTGCGTCTGAAATATATCATTTTAAGACTGTAAATCATCCAAAACTCTCATTAATAGACTCTCCCCAAATAAAAACAAACAACAGATGTTACCTGATCGCGCCGACATAATTTAAAAATACATAAATAGCCTTCGTGTTGACTCGGGATCTATGCTAATGTCTGTTAGCAGCTGTCGGCAGATAGTCCAGGTCACGTCTGACATATATCTTTTTTAAACAGTAAATCATCCAAAACTGTCATTAATAGACTCTCCCCGAATAAAAACAAACAACAGATGTTACCTGATCGGCAGTAAGATGGTCGCTGCAGACATAGGACTATCAGTAGGAACCCATCGGTCACAAGTTCTCTGTACTTCCATTCTAGGCAAGTTTCTCATCTTTTGGGAATTTGTGAAGGCTCACTTGTTCACTGTTGATATTTGAACACCCAAATGCGCTACAACGTGACGGCATTTTTTCAAGTTACACCAAAAAAAGAGGCAATCTTTCAGGAAATGAATCCATATGGAAGCAGTTAACACACCAAATAAACGGGCAAGGCAGGCTCCGCCTTATGCCCAGTGCCCACGTGTACGTCACATGAAGTTTTGCATAAATTCTCAGATTTCTAAGGGCGTGTCCCAGAGAAAAAATTACCATAAATTGGAATAAAATTTTAATATATTTATAATTTATTTTGCAAAAACGAACAGAACTGAATGATATAAGATATATATATATATATGTTGTGACAAATATGCAAATTTCCAACATCATGTCACAATACCTTTAAGAGAGTCCAAAAGAGACTTAAAATCTGTTGCCAGAGGTGAAGAAGAATTGTCCACGTGGATATTTAAGTCGCCAAGAAAAATAGTCTTCACAGGGGAGGTGCAGAAAAAAGTGAGGAGGTCATGCATCTCTGAGTTAAATGAAACATGCGGTTTGGGAGGTCTATAAATTAATATAACATTAGTCAGGCATGGGGCTTTGAAGCTGAAGGCCAGACATTCAAAAGAGGAAAAGTCCTGAGAAGACAGATGAGACAATTTTAAATTACTGCGATAAATTACCGCCAGACCTGTGCCCCGCTGTGGCGTAGTGGGTAGAGCGCGGGGCACATATGCTGGGGGCGTTCGCCTCTCCACAGGCTCGCGGGTTAAAGGCTACTAGAGCCACAAATGTAAAAAAGAAGAAAAGTCCTGAGAAGACAGATGAGACAATTTTAAATTACTGCGATAAATTACAGCCAGACCACCACCGCGGCCAGTGCTGCGGGCTCTCTGCAGATAACTGTATCCAGAGGGACACGCCTCATTCAGAGAACTGAACACATCTGGTTGGTGCCACGTCTCTGTAAGACACATGAGGTCCAAGTCCTTCTCCAGAATGTGATCATGAATTAAACATGACTTGTTGGAAAGAGACTGCACATTGAAAAGTTCTAATTTAATACCAGTTGGAATAGGAGCTTTTTGAACCGGTTTAAGCAGACTGAAGTCCACTCCACGTTTTCCTCGCCACTTCGTGCGCAGAGGACTACAAAGGCCTACAGACGCAGCGTTCTGATGACGCCATCGAGGTGCGACACGTCTTTCAGCCCAGACAGCACTAATCGAATCCGAGTTCGCTTGAGAATAAACGGTTTTCCTTCGAGAGCTTCTATGGATGTAACGAGGTCTACGCAGAAGTCCCAGTTGTTTGATGGTGGAAATAGAAAGAGGAATGGAGCAGTTGTTAAGTTCAAACAACTGCGAAGCGGAATACGTCAACATCCACGAGCCGGTGGGGGCTAGCACAGAGCTAGCC
>JBBPBX010110145.1:0-10912 GCA_038048925.1 Garcialebias charrua | reverse complement strand
GGATGACCGAGCTTCTCACCCTATCTCTAAGGGAGAGTCCAGACACCCTGCGGAGAAAACTCATTTCAGCCGCTTGTATCCGAGATCTCGTTCTTTCGGTCACAACCCAAAGCTCATGACCATAGATGAGGGTGGGAACGTAGATCGATCGGTAAATTGAGAGCTTTGCCTTTCGACTCAGCTCTCTCTTCACCACGACAGACCGGTACAGCGCCCGCTTCACTGCGGACGCTGCACCTATCCGCCTATCGATCTCACGCTCCAGTTTTCCCTCATTCGTGAACAAGACCCCGAGATACTTAAACTCCTCCACTTGGGGCAGGACCTCATCCCCGACCCGGAGAGGGCATGCTACCCTTTTCCGGCTCAAGACCATGGCCTCGGATTTGGAGGAACTGATCCTCATCCCGGCCGCATCACACTCGGCTGCAAACCGCTCCAGCGAAAGCTGTAGATCACGATCTGATGAAGCCAATAGGACCACATCATCTGCAAAAAACAGAGAAGCGATTCTAAGGCCACCAAAACGGATCCTCTCAACACCTTGGCTGCGCCTAGAAATTCTGTCCATAAAAGTTATGAACAGAATCGGTGACAAAGGGCAACCTTGGCGGAGTCCAACTCTCACTGGAAACGAGCCTGACTTACTGCCGGCAATGCGGACCAAGCTCTGACACCGGTCGTACAGGGACCTAACAGCCCATATCAATGGGCCTGGTACCCCATACTCCCGGAGTACCCCCCACAGAACCCCCCGAGGGACGCGGTCGAATGCCTTTTCCAAGTCCACAAAGCACATGTAAACTGGTTGGGCAAACTCCCACGCGCCCTCCAGGACCCTGCTGAGGGTGTAGAGCTGGTCCAGTGTTCCACGACCAGCACGAAAACCACACTGCTCCTCCTGAATCCGAGGTTCGACTATCCGACGGACCCTCCTCTCCAGAACCCCTGAATAGACCTTACCAGGGAGGCTTAAGAGTGTGATCCCCCTATAGTTGGAACACACCCTACGGTCCCCCTTTTTGAATAGGGGAACCACCACCCCAGTCTGCCAATCCAAGGGAACTGCCCCCGATGTCCACGCGATATTGCAGAGTCGCGTAAGCCAACACAACCCCACAACATCCAGAGCCCTAAGGAACTCAGGGCGAATCTCATCCACCCCCGGAGCCCTGCCACCGCGGAGCTTTTTAACCACCTCGGTGACCTCAGCTCCAGAGATTGGAGAGCCCGACCCAAAGTCCCCAGGCTCCGCTTCCTCAGTGGAAGACGTGCCAGTAGGATTGAGGAGGTCTTCGAAGTATTCCGCCCACCGACTCACAACATCCCGAGTTGAGGTCAACAGCACGCCATCCCCACCATAAATGGTGTTGGTCGCGTACCGCTTTCCCCCCCTGAGACGCCGGATGGTGGACCAGAATCGCCTCGAAGCCGTACGGAAGTCATTCTCCATGGCCTCTCCGAACTCCTCCCACGCCCGAGTTTTTGCCTCAGCAACCACCCGAGCCGCATACCGCTTGGACTGTCGGTACCTATCTGCTGCTTCCGGGGTCCCACAGGCCAAAAAGGCCTAAGAGGTCTGTATTAATATTATTAATTCTCCTGACTAAACCCATCTTCCTAGCTACACTACCTCCCAACAGGTTATGAGCATAGGGTCCCTTTATGACTGTGACCCAGAATCTGTATTTCTGTCCTTTAAACTGACTTGTGGCCATAAACCTGCCTACACAGTGGACTTCACCTCCAGGGCTGGTGACCAGTGGCATTTTAGCTTCTGTGACTAATCTTGGGCTATCTAGCAGTCTATTAAATGTAGTCAGCGACATCACTGTTATGTCTGCACCTGTGTCGATTTTAAATCTGACCGTACAGCCATTTATAGGTAATTCTACAAGCCACTCACTTTCTGAATCTGGCTGTTCTATTATAGCTGGCTTACCATTAGTTACTGCTCCAAGAAAAATCATGTCGTCACTCTCTGCTGAATTGTTAGAAACTACTGTCACCTCTTTCAGCATTTTTGTTTTGCAGACTATTTCAAAATGTCCCAATTTATTGCATTTATGGCACCTCTTGTTCATTGCTGGGCATGGCTGCGTTTTTCCAGGTTGTCTATTACAGCGTGAACATATGAAGGGGTCTTTGGGCTCACTGGGCTCCGGTTTTCGCCGCCATCTTGCGTTGGTGTCGCTCTTTGATGTTTTAAAATGGCGTCTTCCTTGACTCATTGCGTCGACCATGTGCTCGACACGCAAGCTAGCACTCTGCTGCTTTATTTGTTCACTTTGTCTTGCTATCTGAGTACAGGGAACCCCCGATTTACGAACGAGTTTGGGACCTAAGAACGGTTCGCAGGTCGATCTGTTCGCAGGTCAGACCTTCCGTACACTCGTCACTCGGGGATGTCCTGTATTTTTATTTTTTTTGTGGTACCAAGTACAGTACGTACTTCGCCTATCCTAACACACCTAACACAGTGTAATTAATTAATACAGTACAGTAATAAAAATATAAATTAAATAAAAATATAATTTCTTACTTGGAGGTGGTCAAAGCCGCTGCTGCGTCCCGTGTTAGCTCCCTTGTTAGCTTCTGGAGCTAGCCAGGCCGGAGGTGTTCTCGCGGCGGCCTGGCACCATCGGCGATAAATCTGCAGCTGCCTGAGACATCCACAAAGTTCACAGAGACGTTTCCAGCTCGTAATTAATCCATATGAAGCGATCCTGGTCACCAGTCTTCCAAACCTGGCTGCCTGCAGCCGTAACTATGACCTAAGATGGCGTCCGGTGTTCTGCTTTAACTAGTAACCCTGTAAACTGGAGACTTTCAAAGCAGCCGTGACTGACCTAAGATGGCCTCCGGTGTTCTGCCTTAATTTGTGACCGTGAAAACTGGAGACCTTCTTCCTGTTATGACCGGAAGTTGCACAATTATTGCGCAATCATGACAAAAATGATCAGAAATGATCATTTTTATCATAATTATTATTTATAAAGCCTTTAAAACAACCACAGCTGCAACAAAGTGCTGTACACATGAAATTAAGAACATTAAAACACAAAAAAAAAAAAAAAAAATTTTTTTTTTTTTTTAATACAGTAATGTCATATTTTTATTAAATATGATACGTTCGTAGGTCCGGGCCGCCGTAGGTCGATGGAGTCGTAGGTAGGGGGTCACCTGTAGCTCGTTCCAGCGTGAGGTCTGCCTCCAACTGCAATTTTTCAGAAATACTGTGGTCCAGTATTCCAATCACAATTCTGTCTCGAATCTGTTCATCTTTTGTGCCTCCAAACTCACAGTTTTGTGCTAGTTCATATAAGCTTCTGACGAATGCTTCAACAGGCTCTCCGGCTTTCTGCACTCTTTTATGAAAGCAAGCTCTGTCGTGAATAACATTTCTTCTTGGCACAAAATGGTCGCTGAATTTCGCCATTACCGTCGTGTAGTCTAACTCAGGATACATCACCTCGATTACTTCATCAGCCGCTCTTTCCACATTTTCACTCTCGTACACAAACGAGTCATAAATAGCCTCTGCCTCTCTTCCCAGGGCATAAAGAAGTGTGTTAACTTGTACCTCTCCGCTCTCTCCGTCCAGCTTTGACGCTATTCTGTAGCGATCGAAGCGACGCCGCCACATCTGCCATTCTGCCGGGCGCGAGAAGTCGAAGGGTTCTGGTGGACCGAACTTTGCCATTTAACTCAGTAACTCACTCAGTAAGGCGTCCTGTCGGCCCCTTCTGACACCATGTCATGAACGGCTGCTTCTGTGAAGAACGGGCGGTGGACTCACGAGGTAGCTTGGCGAACTCAGCTTTATTGAACTGCTAGCACGACATGTTAAGGCGTCCTGTCGGCCCCTTCTGACACCATGTCATGAACGGCTGCTTCTGTGAAGAACGGGCGGTGGACTCACGAGGTAGCTTGGCGAACTCAGCTTTATTGAACTGCTAGCACGACATGTTAACGTCTCGTGTCACGCTCAGTTCACAACTAAACACACACACTGCGCATGCTCAGTCTATACTAGCTACGGCAACCCAACTAGGAAATATCACCACAAGGACTGAAGAGAGGAGACAGGAATACTGTATAAGGAGATGGGACATAGAACAAAGAGGGAAGTAGCAAAGGCAAAGCAGAGGGCGTACAATGAGTTGTATGGGAGACTGGACACTAAAGAGGGTGAGAAGGACTTGTACCGATTGGCAAGACAGAGGGATCAGGCTGGAAAGGATGTACAGCAGGTTAGGCTTATTAAAGATGTGAATGGTAATGCTCTAACAAGTGAGGAGAGTGTAATGGGAAGATATAAGGATTACTTTGAGGAGCTAATGAATGAAGAGAATGAAAGAGAAAGAAGAGTGGAGGTCATAGAATCTGTGGACCAGGAAGTGGGAAAGATTAGTGAGGGTGAAGTCCGGAAAGCTCTGAAAAGAATGAAGAAGGGGAAGGCAGTAGGACCTGATGACATACCAGTGGAGGTTTGGTAATGTCTTGGAGAGATGGCAGCAGTGGTGTGCCGTCAAGGCCTGCAAGGCCTTCTCTGCTGGCCTAAAATGATTTAAAATTTAAATTTAGAATTACATTTTTTATTATTATTATATTTTGTTCATGAATACGTATGAAATAATTCCAAATGGTCTGTCCGCTTCCTTTCATTGCTACCCCTCTGGTTGCGCTGCTTCCAGACGTGTATTTTCATATTTAAGCATTTAACCAATCATATTTAAGCCACCATTTGTTGCCAGGGTCAAAGAAATCTGCCTGGAGGCCTTCACAATGAGTTCTGCGAGCCATGTAGATAAGTAGATCAAACTCTTGCTTCAACCAATCAGATTTTGAATTGGCGACACCAAAGCCCTCTAGCTTACACTTACGTTTTCCATACTCCGTACGGAAACGTCAGCGTATTCACACGCTTTGATTGGATAGTCAAAGAGCGTGATGTCACTGTCCACGGCGCGGAGGCTGATGGGATCCGCAATATTGGCTGTTCTATCCTTAGTGAACAGCCAATATCGCGGATCCCATCACCCTTCAGTCAGGTTGGGAAAAGGAAAAAGAAAAAGCTTTGGAGGGAAAATAAAAGCCAAAGTTAATGAAATCCATTTAGATCAACTAGATATATGTCAGAAAGTTCCGATACCCACAATTCCACCTTGGAAACTTCCTGATGCAATAGTAGATTTTTCATTATTAGACAAGAAAAATAAGGATTTTTTTTTACTATGAATAAATATACAGTACAGGAATACATCAACCAGTATTATAATTATATACATTATACAAAATGCATCTAAAAATACAGCTAATAGAATAGGGATATCGTTCATTGTACCACAGTTTCATATTAAAGTAGGAAAAGGGGTAAGTGATGGAGTATTGATTTATACAGGAGAAATGCTCGCTTTACTTTTAGCAGTTCAGTGGGTAGAATAGGTAAGACCAACAAAATCAATAATTTGCTCAGATTCTAGTTCATCATTTGTTATACAGTACTGTCAAGTTTGCAATATAACCAGTCAGATAGTAGACCAGATATATTAATTGAAATACAACAAACAATTACTGTACTGTAATAGAATCAGCATGCTGGGGCTTACAGTAAATTTTATATGGGTTTCTAGCACATCACGGGGTTATGGGGAATAGAATGGCAGACAGGAAGGCTAAGGAGAGCACCAATCGGGTACCGGTTGATATTCATGTTAGGTTTAGAATAACAGAAATAAATGGTATAATAAAATAAAAAATGAAAGAAAGGTGGCAAAAACTAAGGGAGTAAGAAAGGAGAGGCCGGTGGTTTTATAAAATACAAAGGAAAAATGGAGAAAGGAGAAGAACGGAAAGGAACAGGAGAGAAGAAACAATTATTTCACAATTAAGGATAGGGCACATTGGGCTGAATATCACATTATTTTTAATAGGGAAACATCAGACAGGGAAATGTGAGTGTGGGAAGATGAGACAATAGCACACATTAGTTTGCATTGCAGGAGATACCAGGTTCAAAGAAGCAAGTTATTTAGGAATATTAGTCCAATCATGTCCAATCAGGGCCACATTTTGAACTCTCTTCTCTAACCAGCGAAGTTCAATGAGCTCCAGACTTCGTTCAATGAGATGTTCTACTGAGAGACTAAATACCTTTTTTGTCCCTTGTGCCATGAGGCTGTATAACTTGGCCACTCCTGGCAGGAACCAGGGAAGCTAGCTGGTTCTGTCCCCTAACATACAGTAGTTGTTGCTTGATCTATTCTTAGGGGTTGTTTTAAAAAATCTATTGATCTTTTTTAATACTCTGTTTTTTTTTATCTGGTGTGTTTTTATGTTCTTGTTTGCAGTGGTGGGATGTAACTAAGTACAAATATTTTGTTACTGTATTTAGGTACCGGTACATTTTTCATTTATCTGTACTTTGCTGACGACCAGAACAGCTTCTATTGTAGATTTGAGAAGAAGACATTCACACCTCCACAACCCACAGCAGCTTCTAACATCACTCCTCCATCAACACCCCCTCTGTCTCTCCCTCCCCCCACCACTCAAGATGCACTCCAGTTATGTGAAGCTGATGTGAGCCGATTGTTCCAGAAACAAAATATCAGAAAAGCACCAGGACCAGATGGTGTCTCACCTTCCTGTCTTATCTGTGCTGAACAACTGGCTCCAATCTTCACAAATATATTCAACAAATCTCTGGAGCTGTGTGAAGTCCCTTCCTGCTTCAAACGCTCCACCATCATTCCAGTCCCCAAGAGACCCTCCATCAAAGGACTGAATGACTACAGGCCCATCGCCTTAACGTCTGTGGTCATGAAGTCCTTTGAACGGCTGGTCCTGACCCACCTGAAGGACATCACTGGACATCTGCTAGACCCCCTGCAGTTTGCCTACCGGGCAAATAGGTCAGTGGATGATGCAGTCAACATGGGACTGCATTTCATCCTGCAACATCTAGACCACCCGGGGACTTATGCAAGAATCCTGTTTCTTGATTTTAGTTCAGCATTTAACACCATTGTCCCAGACATTCTCTCCACCAAACTCTCCCAGCTCACTGTTTCTCCTGCCATGTGTCAGTGGATCACCAGCTTCCTGTCAGGCAGGACGCAGCAGGTGCAGTTGGGGAAAATCATGTCCTCCTCACAGTCCATCAGCATTGGTGCCCCTCAGGGTTGTGTGCTCTCTCCACTGCTCTTCTCTCTATACACCAATGACTGCACCTCTAATGACCCGTCTGTTAAACTCCTGAAGTTCGCAGATGACACTACAGTCATTGGACTTATCAGTGATGACAACGAGTCTGCGTACCGACAGGAGGTGGAACGACTGATGTCCTGGTGCAGCCTGAACAAACTGGAGCTGAACACACTGAAGACAGTAGAGATGAGAGTGCTTCAGGAGACACCCCCAGAACTGCTGCCCCTCAAAATCTTCAACTGCCCCGTGTCTACGGTAGAGTCCTTCAGGTTCCTGGGAACCACCATCTCACATGACCTGAAGTGGGAGCACAACATCACCTCCATCCTGTACTTCCTATGCCAGTTGAGGAAGCTGGACCTTCCTCAGGAGCTGCTGATCCAGTTCTACACTGCAGTCATTGAGTCCATCCTGTGTACATCCATCACAGTCTGGTTTGGAGCAGCCACAAGGCAGGACAGGAACAGGCTGCAGCGAACAGTGAGGACGGCTGAGAAAGTCATTGGGGCTTCACTGCCCTCCATTCAGGACTTGTACCACACAAGAACCAGGAAACGGGCTGGAAAAATCATCACAGACTCCACACACCCGGGTCACAACATGTTCCAACTCCTCCCGTCTGGCAGACGCTACAGATCTCTGTCCACTAAGACTGTCAGACACAAGAACAGTTTCTTCCCCCAGGCCATCACCATCATCAACAGCTGATCATCAGACATCCATCAGCGTGACCCCCAACCCATTCACAACCCCCATGTGATCATTCCTTAGAGAGACATTTTCTAGAGAGACACGAACAGCCGGAAACAAATTCCTTGTGTGTGTCAACATACTTGGCCAATAAACCTGATTCTGATTCTGATTTACTTAAATATAATTAAATGTGAGTAATTTTACTTTTATTCCACTACATTTTACACGAAGTATATGTACTTTCTATTACACTACATTTCTATAATGTGTTGAATTACAAGTTACATTCACGTTGCAGCTTTTTGATTTGTCGTTAATTTGAAAGTAACTGATGTTGAAAGGAGAGTTGGTCCATTGGATCACTGCAAAGTGGGCAGGTAATGTTAGACCTGCCTTCAAGAAGAGCTGTACCAATTATGTATATTCTAGCATAAATGTCATTGAGCTGGGAGCACCCACAGCACCACTAACACACCCAAAATGGATTCCACCACAGAGATTCAGCTGGAAGATGCACAACACCCATGGCCTTATTGAAATATTATTGAAAGAGTGTTCAGTACAGCAGGACAGATTCTCTCTCCCAAAAGAGCCAGACTTGACTCAAAAATTATTTGAAAACCAACTTCTTCTGAACTTGAACAACAAATTCTTGCTGCAATATTAAAATGTGTCAGTTCATGGGATGTTAGGAGACAAGAGATGTCTCCAAATGTCTCAACACTCAGGTACAAGTTTAGAAAATGGTGTCAGGAAGTTAAAATATTGTTCACTATTGACCCATTACAAGTTGACTAGGCAGTATTTTAACTAGAGTTGATGACAAATTGGAGTTGAAATGATCAGATATTCCTTTGTTAGTTGTGTCTAATTCTCCTTTTTTCAGTCAGACAACTTTTACTTAAATGTTTTTACTGCAGTTAAAATGACACATTGCTTTGTGTTACATAAAAACTTTCAAAGATATAATCATTCCTCTTCTTATTTTGCTTAATGACATTTAACTCTGTATGTCATCCCTGAAATTCTGACACACAGAATCACAAGTCCAAGTGTGAACTGTGTCACCGAGTAAACACAATAAAAACATGTCTTATCTGCAGCATTGTTCATTAAAATGACTCAACACTATTAATATATTACAGAAAATATACGCAGTAGGCACACTTGATATTGTAGACCATTGCATTAGGTAATACAATCAGCAAGTACTTTTACTTTAATACTTTAAGTATTTTTAAAAGCAAGTACTTATTTACTTTTACTTAAGTATAAATATTAATATGGTACTTCTACTTTTACTAGAGTACATTTTTGTCTGTTTATTTGTACTTTTACTTAAAGGTGCTATATGTAATTTCTGGAGAACTCTGGGACTTAAAAATATTTTCAACAGGGAAAAGCATTCTGCTCTATATGGCTCTGAGGGGGAGCCGCCGTTTTCGCATTGGCCAGCCCTCACCGGCTCTCCCTGCTTCTAACCCGGGTTCGGCGTGTTCGCATTTACCTTTTCCGCCCGTGATCCACCCTTGTTCTGGAACCATCTTCACCGTGGTTCTATCGGGCCCAGCCCCACGGACCCCGTTTGACGTCATGTACTGCTCACATGTGATTCGTTGTTTGCAGCAGGGGCGGGACTCATTCAAACAACCTCAGCGCGAGGGTTGAATTTCATTCAAATTTAACTACAGAAACCCCTAAAACAATTGTTAGCTGAATTAGTTTTTCTGAGTTAAATTTTTGTTAATAACTGATCACAAATCAGCTTATGTTACAACGTAAATAACAACGAAGCGCGCACCCATTTCCGCCTTTCAGCGCGACTTGAATGTCATTAAAATATAACTAATATTGTCTAACTGTTGCGCGCAGCCAGGGTTTTAAAATATAACTAATAATCTCTAACTTCTACGTGCAGCTAAAATGTTAAGAGGAGTGATCCCTATATGGGTAAGGTGGACACCTGAAAACCAGTCTGCCACAATAGCTCAAAGTGTTAGAGTACTGCTGTTTTGACCAGGAGAAGCGGGTTCGCTTCCTACCTGGAACAAAGTTATTTTACTTTTTTTTTTTAATTCACATTTTCTTTTAAATAAAAAGGAGTTTGTTTGGTTAACAAACTCCTTTTTATTTACTCCAATAAAAAAAAAATAAAAAAAAGTAAAATAACTCTGTCGCGCGTATACGGAGGACGCTTCAGTGTATCTCGGGCTTTACGTTGTAACATAAGCTGATTTGTGATCAGTTATTAACAAAAATTTAACTCAGAAACACTAATATATATATATCCAGCTAACAATTTTTTTTTAGCGGAGTCTCCTCTCTTAAAACACGAACACTCCACCCACGTGAAGAGAGCACCCCACCCACTTCCAGAGAACTGCCCACCCACTTCAAGGCGGCTCTGCAGCAAATGCGTAATGAACGCGGGTGACCCAGAGCCACCCAGGGGCGGCCCGGGGCATTGAGGGCTGGCCAATGCGAAAACGGGTCCGTGTTCTGCTGAACTAGAGATCAGCTCTGCCTCCGCTGCATGTCCGCTTGGAGCCGCTGCGATATTCTGTGTTTATATGTTAATAAAACGTTCTGAAAAAATAAAATGAAACCATGGAGGGCTAGTCCAGCACACCAGAAGACAAGGAAATCAGCAGAGCCTCGGGCAGCCACGTTGAACCCTACTTTAATTTGCTCGTGACAACTGCATTTCCTCATTCATTGCAGTCGGCAGAGGGAACGGTACAGAGCAGTGGATGAAGCGATTATTTGACTTTTGAAAAAATAAATAAAAATAAAAAATAAAAGTCCTGATCAGGGATTAAGAAGGGGAATTTAATACATTTGTGTCACATACAAAACAGTCCTGTATCACTTTCCAATCCTTTGAACGAGAACGTGCGCGGCACTGGGGCTGGGACAGGTGGGGGCGTGAGAAGCTCGGTTGAGGACAACTGGAACGCAGCTTTATTGGCTGATTAAAAACTCTGTTTTTATTGGCTGGTAACGGCGG